>JAJOOH010007969.1:0-25671 GCA_029582605.1 Solanum gracilifrons
AAAGCATACGAGCATATTGAAAGTTAATATAAGTACATCTAGGCTTAACCTAACTAGACCTCTGTAAGCCTAAAATGTACAGTCATGAAGATGTTAAAATGAAACACAAACAGACCCCGTAAGCCCGATAGGTATAAAGAGTAACTATGTCTGCAAGAGAGAAAGGCACTACAAATCCAAACCCAAGACACAAAAGTCAAGCTCCCAAACCAAGTAACAACAACATCTAGTAATCCAGTCAACTTCCAGCCCAATTAGCAGGAGTGATAATCAATATAGGGTGCCCAACCAGCTTGTCCACTTCCAAGAAAATTTTATTTCATCCTTGTATAGGGAGATGCAAACTAGCTCTCCTTTTTACCAGCACAAACCATAGGTAAATGGACGACCAACTATTTTTTGTTTTAATTGATCGCTGAAACAAAATTTAATTTTCATAACAAGTTATCCTCATTAAAACAAAAAAAATGTCAACAAAAATAAAAGAAACAAACTAGGAATAGAAAACATTATGACTAATTGGTCCAATGAAAATAATTGCACTTGTTGGAAAAGCTAACAAATACTTCATTAGATTTGAGGTATTAGTAGAGAAAGAGTTGCAGGCCTTATGCTCTAGTACTATAACAAATTTATCGGGATTTATTGCATGCTCAAGTAAGGACTTCAAGAATTGATGGAGCTTTATTGCTTCAAAACTACGCGTACGACTATAAAATGGCATAATCTTTATGTAACACCCCATAACTAGGAAGAACTAGAATTAGAAAGAATCATTTTTGCAAAGAATGAAAATCTGGAAAACTGGTTAAATTATGTAAAGTTTGAGTTTTGGGTCAACTTCAAACGACCATATCTCCTAGCTCAGGATGGGTTAGATGTTCTACAAGATACTGTAGGAAATATCTTTGAATATCATTCCAACACCTCAAAGTTTGCGCGATTTGGAATTCTTATAAGGGAGATATGCCAATTTGCAGCTGGGTTATCTAGTTAAGGAAAGTCAAAACTGGATTTTGAAAGGGTAGTTTGGTCTTTTCCTTACCCCAATTAATATGTTTTGTTTTTTATAATTGAGTTGGGGTCTAAAATGATTGGATTTAGTTTACGATTTTGAAAAACAGGTTAGGGTTTTGAAAGAAGAGATAAGAACAGGAAAAAGAGGAGAAGAAGCAACGAATTGCCAAGTTCTTGATGTTTTGCTTTAGGATTTTTCCAAGGGTTGATCCCTACGAGGTATATGAGTTCACATAGCATTGGGTTATTTCACCCACACGCCAAACATGTTTATTTTAGTATGATTTTCTTCCTAAAAGATTGAGACTTTGATGTTCTTGAGTTATATTTTTGAATTGCTTTGGTTCTTGAACTTGGGATGAGATTGAGGAGTTTTTGCGATTTTAAGGTCGATTTTAGGGTTGTGTTTTATTAGATTCTTCTATACATATGATGAGTATCTGAATCTAAAGAGAATTTTAGAAAAAGAACCGAGTTTACGTGAATTGGGGTCAGAAAATGAAGAAGGAACAAGTTAGGCAAACCTGGGTACCAGGTCCGCGATGCGGACCTGTTCCTCAGTATTGGAAATATCTTCCTCGCATCATGGAGCGGTCGCGGGACTTTCTGCCTCAAAATTTATTTCCCGACTAAACAATTAAATGCATCTCCGTGTCGCGGACTTGCTTCCAGACAGTCAATTCTTGATCTTTTCTCATGTTTAACTATCTAAAAACACTCCTAAACATCATGAGATCTGTCCTTTCACAAATCAAAATCCTTGAATCCATAATTCAATTCAATGAAAGTTAAGAGTCAAGTCAAGAGATGTTAAGAGTCAAGTCAAGAGAAGTTAAGAGTCAAGTCAAGTCAAGTACATGGAGTTTTTCAAAAGTCTTTTACAAACGTTTTAACTTTGTTTTAAGACTTGAGTTCAAGTTGAGTAAAGAGTAAAGAGTAAATATTGAAGTTCATTTCTTCAAAAGTATATGGGGACTATGTATTCCCAAAGGGTTTAAAATGTTTTCACATTTAAACAAGAAAAGGAAACTTTGATTTTCAAAGAGCCATTGAGCTACTTTTCAGTAAAGAGTAAATGTTTTCACATTTAAATAAGAAAGGAAACAAAGATTTCCAAAGAGCCTTTGAGTTAGTTTTCAGTTAAAGAGTAAGCACTTTCATGAATAAGCTAGTGGGGAAACTTTGATTTCCAAGATAGCCTTTGAGATAAGCAATTATCTCAAATCACAGAAAGAAGTATGTTTTTAAAATATAAGAGCTATTATCATATTTTGGGAGTACTATTGAGCACTGATATGGGGGAGAGTTCAGACAACTCACAGCCCCTCATAAACCATGTAGCCACCATTCGTAAAAACGGATCATAGTTTTTAGATGATTCCTTAGTCCTTTTTACCATACACTAGTGGGTCCATTTACTAGTTCAGGTTCTATATTCATGGCAAGGTATAGGATAGCCTTGGCAGCGTGAGGCAAAATGTTGTATCATCACGATAGCTCTTAAGTGATGGTTGTCGGTTAGAGAAACTCTGACAGAAGTATTTTGTATTTTTATATACATCAGAAATATTTGTATTTTCATATACAAACAGAGTTCATATTGTATCTTTCCATACATACAAAGTTATTATTGTATTTCCAAATAAACAGAGTTGAAAACCTTGTTTTAAAGCTTTTCTTTATACTGCATTTATTTATATTGCTTTATATTGAAATTAGTTCAGTTCAGTTGAGTTGAGACAAGGTTTGTTTCTTCAGTTCCTTTCAAGCTTATGTCTTGTTTTAGAATTTCCCTCACATACTCATACATTCAATGTACTGATGTCATTTGGCCTGCATCTTCTTATGATGTAGACACATGTAACCAGGATCAACATCCAGCTCATTGTTGATTCTAGTTGAGCTCCAGAGTTGTTGGTGAGCCTCCTTGTTTTCGAAGGATCCCTCTTTTTATTACTTTATCATTTTAGTTCATTAGGATGTCGTGGGTCTTGTCCCGACATCCATCTCAGTTGTTTAGAGGCTTCATAGATAGACAGTTAGTTAGCTCATTTGGCATTATCTTGTTATTAGCTTATGCTCAGATTTGAGTTGCCACTTTGGCTAAGTTAAATGTTTATTTTTAAAACATTACGAGTTAAGTTTGAGACAGTTGAGTTATTTAGCATTTTAATTATTTTCTTAATTCTTTAAGTCTTCCATTGAGTAAGTAAGCTAGACAATGGATTCTCGAGTTCGGGTCTAAGCCAGACAATGGGTTCTCTTGCTGACATGAGAAGCATGAGGAGTTGATTCGTTGTTGGGTTATCTCGCCTATCAAGCAAGTACGACAACACATCTATTGTCACGCACCGAGCCTACACCCTGGACGTAGCTGGCACTGGAGAACCATTGCTGGCCCTAAGTGAACCCTTGGTCTGCTTATTCAGCGGAAAACTTAAACACAAGAAATAGTCTAAAATGTGACTTGTGAAATAACTTAGAATGTGTTTTAAATAAACATTCAAACTTAGCCACAATGGCAACCTCAAGTCTCAAAACATAAGCCAATAATAAAGTAGTGACAAATGAATTTAACTAACTTACTGTTTGTATGTCTATGAAGCCTCAAAACAACTGAGATGGATGTCGGAACAGGCCCACGACATCCTAATGACCTAATAATAAAACTAAAAGTAATAAAAGGGACCCTCCAGAAGTAAGGAGGCTCACCACAAGACTCTGAGTGCTCAAACTGGATCAACAAGGCATTGTATGTTGATCCTGGTTATCTGCGTCTGCATCATATTAAGATGCAGGACAACTGGCATCAGTACATTGAATGTACGAGTATGCGAGTTGGGAACCTAAATAATACATAGGCTTGAAAAGATTTTTAAAGAAACACTTACCTTAGCTCTTCTCAACTCATGAATAACTCAACTAACAATAAATCAATAAGATACATGCAATATACGAAAAGCATTATAAAATAGTAAAAGGAACTTAGTTCGTTAAATAAAATGCAATAACAAACTCAACTTTACTCATATAATAAAGCAATATAGTTTCTGTGGGAGATTCTCTAACCGACAACCATTACTATAAGCCTAAGTGGTCATACAACGTCTTGCCCACGCTGCTAGAACTGTCCTATACTTTGCCTTCATATAGAACGCTTAACTTAGTGGATCCACTAGTCTATGCTAAAAGCATCTTAATGAGTCATCTAAAATGTATGAACCTTTACTTCCTATGATGGCTACATGGTTTATGGAGACTTGAGTTAAGATGAACTCACATCCTCATATCAGTGCTCAATACTACTCCAAAAATTTACTTAGCTCATACGATTTAGAATCAAAATTTCTTTATTTTGTTTGAGATAATTACTCAAAACCTTATCTTAAAAACTCTCTTGGAAACCGATGCTTCCCTTTTTTATTCAAATATGCAAACATTTAAAACTCTTGGGAATACATAGTTCCCTTATAACTTTTTGAGAAATGAACTCAACTCTTTACTTTTTGCTTAACTTGAAACTCGAGTCTTAAAACAAGGTTAAAACGTTTGTTAAAGACTTTTGAAAACTTTATAAACTTTTCTTTAACCTACTTCTTAACTTCTAGACTTGACTCTTAACTTCTATTGACTTTGATCTTAACCTTCCTTCAATTGGATTATGGATTCAAGGTTCATGATCTCATTTTTATGGATGATTTCATGATCTTTGGATATACCCTAGAGTGTTGGAATCTACTAGAAAACATAGGTACATTACTAAGGAACAAGTACGAATAGGTGGGGAGCGAATGGGGAGAACTGGCGTACCTCGCACTCTGACAGGAACGGGGCACCAACCCTCAATATTCATATACCAATCTGGGGCGTGCTGATTGGCACAGCGCCCGAAGGGTGAACATTCAGAGATTCTTTTAGGGTGCGCTGGCTGGCACGATGCCCCACCCCTATCCTCAGGTGTTTGACGACTTTTCTTATCTATTTTTCATCTCTAAACCCTCTAAACATCAATGTTTCATTTCCCAAACACTTATAATCATTTATACCTACAATATATGATAGATTCAAACCAATATTACACCCGGAAACATGAATCAAATAGCAAGAACCTCCAACAACACAACCCACAAAAAATTCGAACGAAATTTTCAACAATGTTCATCCAGAACTCAATTTCTAAACTTTCGAAGACTTAAATTTGCTGAATTTAATCATGGTTGGTGTGTGGGTCAATTAATACAATGCTATGTGATCTCACATATCTTTTAGGGATCACCCCCGACGAAATCTAGAAGCTATCCTTGACGTAATTGACGAATCTTGAACGTTCTTGTCTTCTTGTCTTTTCTCTTCTTTTCTCCTCTTCTCCAAGCCCTAGCATAAAATTCACCTTTCTAAAATCTGAATTTACCCCAATTAAACTCCTAAAAACGAATTAGAATAGTTAGGTAATGAAAAGACTAAATTACCCTTCCAAAATCCGGATTAGAATTTCCTTAATCTAACATCCCAATTTCCAAAGGGCATAACTTACTCATACCAACTCGGAATCGCGAAAACTCGTCGGCATTGGAAAGATGTTTCCAAGATATTTCTAACCATATCTAGACATACACATAACTCATCCTAATATAGGAGTTATGACCATTTGAAGTTGACCAAAACTCAACTTATTCTAACTTTACAAAATTTCCAGAATTCATTGTTTCCCAAAATGACTATTTCCAATTATTGGCTTCTTCCTAGTTATTTCAATTTTCCAGATGTTACAATATCTCCCCCTTGGGAACATTCGTCCTTCAATGAGATTACTCTTACTAGGATAAGGGTGTAATATCAAGTTCAAACACCCAACAAGAAAATGCAAACAAACAACATGCTCAGTCATAAGTTAAAGGATTCCTCAACAAATTGGTTCCTCCAAAGAACTTTGACTGATTCTACCTCTTTTCTTGTCAACTTGCAAACTTAGCAATCTAAAATCTGAACAGGAATATCCTCATAAGATAAATTATCCTTGATCCCAATACTTTCATTTGGTATGATCAGTGAATTGGATCGCACATGCACTCCTTCAATATGGAGATGTGAAATACCGGATGAACCGCTCCTAACTCTAAGGGTAGCTCCAACTCATAAGCTACATTGTTAATCCTCTTGGATATTCAATAAGGTCCAATACACTAGGGACTAAGTTTACCCTCTTACCAAACCTTATAACACCCTTCATGGGTGAGACTTTTAGATATACCCAATCATCTACTTCAAACTTTAACTCGCTCCCCACATTAGTGTAGGATTTTTGACGACTCTGTGCCATTTTCAACCTCTCTTGAATCACTTTCACCTTCTCCATATCTTGATGAACTAAATCTACTCCTATCGACCCTGTTTCACCAAATTCAACCATCCAATAGTATATATGCATCTTCTCCCATAAAGAGCTTCATATGGAGCCATTTGGATGCTAGAGTGGTAACTATTGTTATAAGAAAACTCAATAAGAGGTAGGTGATCATCCCAATTACGCTTGAAATTAATCACACAAGCCCTCAGCATATCCTCTAAGGTCTGAATAGTGCGCTTTGCTTGCCCATCAGTCTGAGGATGAAAAGAAGTAGTCAAGTTAACCTTTGAACCCAAACCCTTCTGAAAAGATTTCAAGAGCTGTGCAGTAAATTATTCACCTCTATCTTAAATAATGGAGACCGGAACCTCATGAAGTATTACCACCTCTTGAATATAAAGCTTAGCAAAATCTTGTGCTGAGTGGGTAGTCTTTATCAGCAAAAAAATGGGCTGATTTTGTTATTCTATCGAGAATCACCCAAATAGAATCATGCTGCTTGGGAGACCTTGAAAAACCTGTGATGCAGTCCATATTAATCATCTCCCAGTTCTATTCTGGAAGTTCTATATTCTGAGCCAACCCACCGTGCCTTTGGTGCTCTACTTTAACTTGTTGTCAATTTGGACACGTAGCAACAAATTCTGCAATGCCCTTCTTCATACTATTCCACCAATACACCTCTTTCAAATTATGATACTTCTTTGTGAAACCTGGATGGATGGAATATCTGGAGCTATGAGTCTCATGTATGATTCTCTCTTGGAGTCCATCCACCATTAATACACACAATCTACCTTGATATCTCGATACGCCATCTCCCTCTTGTTCAAAAGATAATACTTTTTACTTAGGAACATTTGCCTTTATTTCAAACAAAATATGGTCTTGGTCTTGCTTGCCTTTTATTTCTGACAGTAATGATTATTCTACCCCATTCATCACCACTAATCCTTCTTCTGTGGAATCCATAAGTGACTCCCAGGCGTGCAAGTCTATGCACATCTTTTGCTAACTCTCTAATTTCTTTCTCAACATAGGTGGTACTAACTATAGACTACCTGTTTAAGGTACCAGGAACAATATTAGCCTTACCTGGGTGGTAAAGAATACTCATGTCATAATCCTTGAGTAATTCTAACTACCTCCTCTGTCTGAGATTAAGCTCTTTTGGAGTGTACACATATTGAAGACTCTTGTGATCAGTGAATACATTAACATGAACACCATACAAATAATGACGCCATATCTTCGAAGCAAATACTACGGCAGCCAACTCTAAGTCATGGGTTGGGTAATTCTTCTCATGAACTTTCAACTATCTAGAGGCATAAGCTATAACCTTTCCATTCTACATTAATACACAACCTAAACAATTTCTAGATGCATCACAATACACCACAAAGCCTTGCGTACTTTCTGGTAAGGTCAATACTAGGGCAGTAGTTGATCGCTTTTTCAATTCCTGAAACCTTTTCTCACAAGCTTCAGACCATAGAAACTTAACTGTTTTCTTAGTCAATTTGGTCAAATGGGACGAAATAGATGAGAACCCCTCTACGAACCTTCTATAATATCCAGCCAAACCTAAGAAACTCCTAATATCAATTAGAGATGTAAATCTAGGCCAACTCTACGCTACCTCTCTCTTCTGAGTATCAACTCTAATTCCACCACTGGAAACTATGTGGCCCAAGAATGCCAGAGACTCAACCAAAAATTCACATTTCGAGAACTTAGCATACAATTCCTTATCTTTCAAACTCTGAAGAACTATTCTAAGATGGCTAGCATGATCTTCTTCATTCCTTGAATAGATTAGTATGTCATCAATGAAGACGATAACAAACATATCTAAATAAGGTTTGAAAACTCAATTCAGAAAGTCTATGAACGCTGCAGGTGCATTAGTTAAATCGAACGACATGATCAGAAACTCATAATGATGTTAAGTTTTAGGTATATTTGACCAAAAAAAAATTAGAAATATACCGTGCTATTAATGATGTCTACAGTGGCATATCACACCTCAAAAATAATAATAATTTTTTTTATATATTTAAGTATTTAACTTGACTAGTTAAATGAAATATAAAATATCATAATAACTCAAGGGTATAATAGGAAATAATTTTTTTCTAAAGCTTTAAACCAAACATAAGATTAGGTGGAAACAATGAACCAAACACTTGATAAAAACTAATCCCTGTATTACTAAACCCTGCATTACTAATCCTTACATTACTAATCCATGCGTTAGTAATCCTTGCATTATGCATCTTTGTACCAAACGACCCTTTAGAATCATTTATACCCTCAATATATGATATATTCAAACAGAAATTACACACAGAAAGATGAATCAAAGCGCAAGAAACTCCAACAACACAACCCACAAGAAATTAAAACGACACTTTAAACAATGTTAATCAAGAACTCAATTTCTAAACTATCAAAGACTTAAATTCGCTTAATTTAATCATGGTTGGTGTGTGGGTGAATTAACCCAATGCTATCTTATCTCACATACCTTTTAGGGATCACCCCCGACTAAATCCATAAGCTATCCTTGATGAAATCGATGAATCTTGAACGTTCTTCTCTTTACTCCTCTTCTCCAAGCCCTTGCATAAAATTCACTTTTCTAAAACTGGATAAAATATGACTTTACCCCAATTAATTTCCTAAAAATGAATTAGAATAATTAAATAAGAAAAAGACTAAATTACCCTTCAAAAATCCGGACTAGACTGTCCCCCCAACTTCCCAAGGGAACAACTTACTCATACGAACTCAGAAATGCACAAACTTGGCTGCGCTAGAAAGATAATTCCAATAGCTTTCAATCCATATCTGGAAATACAGTTAAAACATCTTGAGCTAGAAGTTATAGCCATTTCAAGTTGACCAAAACTCAACTTATTCTAACTTAACAACATTTCCAGATTTTCATTCTTTCCAAAAATCACTATTTCCAATTATTGTCATCTTCCTAGTTATTTCAATTCGTGAGATGATACATCTATGTTGATAGGTGACATGGACATAACAGGGTTGATGATCAATGTGCAACAAGTTGAGGAGGACAAGCTGAGGGATAGAGAAGTGTTTAAGAATAATAGGGCTAAGGCATCAGGGAATGGATCTGGGCAGCAAAAGAGTAATACGAACCGGTCTTCTTTCCAACATAAGAAAAAAGGACTTGCTCAATCATCTGCTAGTGCACCTGCACCAAAGAACAAGAGTGAGTACAATAGTCAGAATTACAGAGCTAAACCTGCCTATTCTCTGGGTAGTATAGCACAAGGGGGTAGTAAGCCTCCTGAATGTGCTAAGTGTGGTAGGAACCACTCAGGAATGTTGTCGGGATGGCTTCACAGGTTTTTTCAAGTCTGGACAAGAGGGTCACTTCATGAAAGAGTGACCTAAGAACCGCTGAAGTAATAGGAATAAGGGGAATAGAGCCCAATCTTCATCAGTTGCTCCACCAGACAGAGCTGCATCTAGAGGAGCTAATTCAGGGGTAGGCGGAGGAGGAAACCATATGTATGCTATCACTAGTCGCCAAAGGCAAAAGAATTCGCCAAATGTTGTTACTAGTATGATCCAAGTCCTTAACTTCAATTTTTATGCCTTGCTAGATCCATGAGAGAGTTTATCCTTGGAAACTCTGTATGTAGAGATGAATTTTAATGTTCTTCCTGAGCAACCCTTTAGTGTTTCTACAATTGTTGGTGAGTCTATTCTAGCATAAAGAGTCTGTCGTGATTGTCCGATTTTCGTCAATCACAGGAACACCATGGCTGATTTAGTTGAGTTAGACATGGTAGATTTTGATGTCATTCTTGGTATGGACTGGCTTCATGCCTGTTATTCCTCAATTGATTGTAGAACTTGAGTTTTCAAGTTCAAGCTTCCTAATGAGCCAATTATAAAGTGGAAAAGCAGTTCAGCAGTGCCTAAGGGTCATTTTATTTTGTACTTTAAGACAAGAAAGTTAGTTTCCAAGTAGTGTATCTATCACTTAGTCCTAGTTAATGACTCTAGTACTGAGATACCTCTCATTCAGTCAGTTTCGGTAATAAAATAGTTTCCAGATGATCTTTCTGGAGTCCCTCCTGAGAAAGAAATAGACTTCG
The DNA here is from genome assembly GCA_029582605.1 of Solanum gracilifrons. Classification (NCBI taxonomy): domain Eukaryota; kingdom Viridiplantae; phylum Streptophyta; class Magnoliopsida; order Solanales; family Solanaceae; genus Solanum; species Solanum gracilifrons. Next base: position 10,504 of record JAJOOH010007969.1, read on the forward strand.
GTATAGACATTCTTCTAGATAGTCATCCTATATCTATTTTTTCATATAGAATGGCACCAGTAGGTGAAGGAGCATTGAAAGATCTCCTAAAGAAGGATTTTATTCGACCAAGTGTCTCACCTTGGGGAGCTTCGGTCTTATTTATGAGGAAAAAGGATGGTTCCCTTAGGATGTGTATAGATTACCGTAGGTTGAACAAGGTTACCATCAAGAATAAGTATCCTCTTCCGAGATTTGATGATCTCTTTGATCAAATTCAGGGTGCCACTTGTTTCTCTAAAATTGACCTCAGATCTGGGTACCATCAGTTAAGAGTAAGGGAATGTGATATGCTAAAGACAGCTTTCAGGACCCCTTATGGTAATTATGAGTTTCTGGTCATGTCGTTCGGTTTAACCAATGCACCTGTAGCATTCATGGACCTTACGAATAGAGTATTCAAGCCTTATTTAGATATGTTTGTTATCATGTTGATTGATGACATACTAATCTATTCGAGGAATGAGGAAGATCATGCTAGCCATCTCATAATAGCTCTCCAAACTCTAAAGAATAGGGAGTTGTATGCCAAGTTCTCTAAGTGTGAGTTTTGGCATGAGTCTGTGGCATTCTTAGGCCGCATGGCTTCCAGTGATGGAATTAGAGTTGATACCCAAAAAAATAGAGACAGTGTAGAATTGGCCTAGACCCATATCTCCAACTGATATTATGAGATTCTTGGGGTAGCCTGGATATTATACAAGGTCCGTAGATGGTCTGTCCCCTTTGACCAAGTTAACTCAGAAAAAATTTAAGTTTCAATGATCTGAAGCTTGTGAGAAAAGCTTTCATGAATTGAAAAAGAGGTTGGCTACTACCCAGTATTGACCTTACCAAAAGGGACGCAAGACGTTGTTGTATATTGTGATGCATCTAGAGTTGGATTGGGTTGTGTGTCATACAGAATGGCAAAGTTATAGCTTATGCCTCTAGACAGTTGAAAGTTCACAAGAAGAATTACTCAACCCATGATCTAGAGTTGGCTGTCGTAGTATTTGCTTTGAAAACATGGCGTCATTATCTTTATGGTGTTCATGTGGTTGTGTTCACCAATTATAAGAGTCTTCACTATGTGTTTAGTCAGAAAGAGCTTAACCTCAGACATAGTAGGTGTTTATAATTACTCAAAGATTTTGACATGAGTATTCTATATCACCCAAGTAAGGATAATGTTGTTGCTGATGCTTTGAGTAGGTTATGTATAGGTAGTACCGCCCATGTTGAGGAATAGAAGAGAGACTTAGCAAAAGATCTGTAAATACTGGTGCGATTAGGAATCCATCTAATGGATTCCACAGAAGGAGGAGTAGTGGTCATGAATGGGGTTGAATCATCTTTAGTGTCTGATGTTAAAGAGAAACAAGACCAAGACCCTATTTTGCATGAATTGAAGGCAAATGTTTATAAGCAAAAAGTAATGGCTTTTGAACAAGGGGGAGATGGTGTATTGAGCTGTCAAGGTAGATTGTGTGATTGATTTCAAGGGTAATTTGGATGATTACCTACCTCTTACTGAGTTTTCCTACAACAATAGTTACCATGCAGATTTCCTATTGGATGGTTTTAATTTGGTAAAACTGGGTTGATAGGATCATACTTAGTTCATCAAGCTATGGAGAAAGTGACAGTTATCTAAGAGATGTTGAAAATAGCGCAGAATCGTCAAAAATCCTACACCGATGTTAGAAGAAGGGAGTTAGTGTTTGAAGTACATGATTAGGTCTACTTGAAAGTTTCACCCATGAAGGGTGTTATGAGATTTGGTAAGAAGGGAAAGCTTAGTCACAGGTGTATTAGTCCTTACAAAATATCCAAGAGGATTGGCAATGAAACTTATGAGTTGGAGCTACCACAAGAGTTAGCACCAGTCGATCCAGTGTTCCACGTCTCCATGTTTAAAAAATGTATGGGCAATCCTTTATTGATCATACCAACTGAAGATATTGGAATCAAGGATAACTTATCTTATGAGGAGATTCCTGTTCAGATGCTAGAGCGTCGAGTTCTCAAGTTGAGAACAAAAGAGGTAGCATCAGTTAAAGTTCTTTGGAGAAATCAGTTTGTTGAGGAAACTTCTTGGGAAGCTGAGGAGGATTTGAAGAAGAGAGACTCACATCTCTTCGAATCCGGAGAAGTTCCAAATTAAGGCACTAATCCTTTTCTTTGCATTTTTTTTATAAGTTGGCATTTTGTAATTGCATTGTGCTTGTTGGGTGTTTGAAGCTCATGCTTGATGTTTCGCCCTTAGCCTAGTAAGAGTAAGACCATTCGAGGACGAATGTTCTCAAGGGGGAGATATTGTAACACCCCGTAACTACAAAAAACTAGAATTAGAAAGACTCATTTTTGGAAAGAACAAAAATTTGGAAAATTGGTCATATTATGTTAAGTTTGAGTGTTAGGTCAATTTCAAACCACCATAACTCCTAGCTCATGATAAGTTAGGTGTTCTACAAGATACCGTAGGAAATACCTTTGAATTATCTTTCCAACGCCATCAAGTTTGCACGATTTCAAGTTCTTATGATGGAGATATGTCCATTTGAAGTTGGGTTGTCTAGTTAAAGAAAGTCAAAACCGGATTTTTTAAGAGTAGTTTGGTCTTTTCCTTACCCCAGTTAATTAATTTCGATTTTGATAATTAATTTGGGGTCTAAAATGATTGTATTCAGTTTACTCTTTTGAAAAACAAGTTAGGGTTTTGAGATAAGAGAAAAGAAGAGGAAAAAGAGGAGAAGAAGCAAGGAATCGCCAAGTTCTTGAAGTTTTGCTTGAGGATTTCGCCAAGGGTTGATCCTTATAAGGTATGTGAGTTCACATAGCATTGGGTTCGTTCACCCACGCAAAAAACATGTTTAGTTTAGTATGATTTTCTTCCTAAAAGATTGAGAATCTGATGTTCTTGAGTTAGATTCTTGAATTGCTTTTGTTCTTGAATTTGGGATGAGATTGAGGAGTTTTTGAGAGTTTTAGGTCGATTTTAGAGTTTTGTTTGATTTGATTCTTGTGTAAATATGATGGATATCTGAATCTAAAGAGAATTTGAGAAAGAGAACCGAATTTAGGTGAATTGTTAGGTCAGAAAATGAAGAAGGAACATGTCACACTCGAGAACCATTGTTGTCCCCAAGCGAACCCTTGGCCTGGCTTACTTATTCAGCGAAAGACTTTAAGCATTAATAAAAGAAGGCAAATGCAAGATAACTCAAATGTATCAAACTAAACTCATAATTTTTAAGAAATAAACATTTAACTTAGCCAAAGTGGCAACTCAAATCTGAACATAAGCCAATAACAAGATAATGACAAAAGGACTAACTGATTATCTATCTATGAAGCCTCTAAAAAAGTGAGATGGATGTCGAGACAAGACTCACGACATCCTAATGAACTAAAATACTAAAAGCAATAAAAGGGATCCTCCGGAAAGACATGAAGCTCACCACAGACTCTGAGTACTTAACTGGATCAAGGATGCGCTGGATGCTAATCCTAGTTACCTGCATCTGCATCATAAAATGATGCAGGTCAACTGAAATCAATATAGTGAATATACGAGTATGCGAGTTGGAATGCTAAACAAGACATAAGCTTGAAAAAACTGAATAACTTACCTGACTCAATTCAACTCAACTTAACTGAACTCATTACAATATAAAGTAGTGTAAATAAATGTAGTATAAAGAAAGGCTTTAAAACATGGTTTTCAACTCTATGTATTTAGAAATACAATAATAACTCTTTATGTATGCAAATATACAATATGAACTTTGTTTGTAAATAAAAATACAAATATATCAGATATATATAAAAACATAAATATTGTTGTGGGAATTTCTTTTATCGACAACCACCACTATGAGCCTAATTTATGAAACAATGTCTTGCCCATGCTGCCAGAACTGTCCTATACATTCGTCATATAGGACGCCTTAACTAAGTAGATCCACTAGTCTATTCTAAAAAGAAACTTAAGGAGTCATCTAAAAAGTGTGATCCTTTACTACCCATGATGGCTACATGGTTTATGGAGACTTGAGTTAATATGAACTTGCATCCCCATATCGGTGCTCAATACTACTCCCAAAATATACTTAGCTCATATGTTTTTAAAACAAACTTCTTTCTTTGGTTTGAGATAATTACTCAAAACTTAGCTTAAAAGCTCTCTTGGAATTTGTGTTCCCTTTCTTACTCAAATGTGAAAACATTTTAAACTCTTGGGAATACTTAGTTCCCTTATAGCTTTTTGAGAAATGAAGTCAACTCTTTACTTAACTCGAAACTTAAATCTTAAAACAATGTAAAAATGTTTGTAAAAGACTTTTGAAAACTTTATAAACTTCTCTTAACATGACTCTTAAGTTCACTTGACCTGACTCTTAACTTTCGTTGCATTGAATTATTGATTCAAGGATTGTGATTTGTGATAGGAACAATCTCATCATGTTTAGGATTGTTTTTAGATAGCAAAACATGAGAAAAGATCAAGAAATCACTGTCTTAAAACAATTCTGCTACGCGGAGTTGCATTTAAATATTTGATCATGAAATTTAATTTTGAAACAGAGGAGTCCGCGTCCTAAGCGCGACGCGGAGCTGAGTTTTGTTTATTGGGGGAGCAAGTCCACGACGTGGACTTGCGTGCCAAAACCTGCTCGACATTTTCCTTCTTCGTTTTCCAGCCCCAATTCGCCTAAAATCGACTATTTTTCTCAAATTATTTTTAGATTCAGATACCCAGTATATGTACTTAAGAACCTAACTAAAAAAAACCTCTAAAACTCAACGTAAAGATCTCAAAAACTTCTCAATTCAACCCAATTTAAGAACGAAAAGAAATTTGAGATATACATATCAAGAACATCAAACTTTCTACCTTTTTAGAATAAATTTCTCAGAACTAAACATGTTTGGCCCGTGGGTGAACAAAACCAATACTATGAAAGTTTTACATATCTTGTAGGATGGAATCCTTGGCGAATTCCACAACCAAAATCATAAGAACTTGACGTATTGAGTTTCATTTATACTTTCTCCTCTTTTTTCTTCTCTCAAAGCCCTAGCTTATTTTTAATTGTGTAAACTGAACTGAATCAGTTTAGACCACAAATAATTTACTAAAAACTGATTTAATTAATTAGGTAAGGAAAAGACTAACCTACCCTTCAAAAATCTGGATTAGACTTTCTTTATTCGAATAGCCCAACTTCAAATGGGCATTATCTCACTCATACGAACTCGGAATTGCGAAAACTCGGCGTCGTTGGAAAGATTATTCCAAGATATTTCCTAAAATATCTGGAGACAAACCTAAATAATCCTAATCTAGGAGTTATGTGCGTTTGAAGTTGACCAAAAACTCAACTTAACATACTTACCAAATTTCCAGATTTATATATTTTTTCCAAAAATGACTATTTCCAATTTTAAACTTATTTCTAGTTCTTTTAATTAGCGAGGTGTTACAATATATCCCCCTTGGGAACATTCGTCCTCGAATGATATTACTCTTATTAGGCTAAGGGTGTAACATATAAGATTCAACTCAAAAACCCAACAAGTAATGCAATTACAACATGCCAACTTATAAATTAAAGGGTATTAAGAATAGAATTAGTACCTTGGTCTAGAACTTCTCTGGATTGGAAGAGATTTGGGTATCTCATGTTCATATCCTCCTCAGCTTCCTAGGTAGCTTCCACAATAAATTGGTTCCTCAAAAGGACTTTGACTGATGCTACTTCCTTTGTTCTCAACTTTCGAACTTGGCGATCTAGAATCTGAACATGAATCTCCTATAAGCCAAGATGTCCTTGATACCAATATCTTCAGTTGGTATGATAAGTGAATGATCTCCCATGCACTTCTTCAACATGGAAATGTGAAATATCAGATAAACCGCTGCTAACTCTAGTGGTAGCTCTAACTCATAAGCTACATTTCCAACCCATTTTGATATTCGGTAAGTATTAATATACTTGGGGATAAGTTTCCCCTTCTTACCAAATCTCATAACACCCTACATGGGTGAAACTTTCAAGTATACCAAATCATCTACTTCAAACTCTAGGTCTCTTCTCCTAACATTAGTGTAGGATTTCTGACGACTCTGGGTTTTTTTCAATCTCTCTTGAATAACTCTCACCTTCTCCATAGCTTGATTGACTAAGTGTGGTCCTAACAACCCAGCTTCACCAACTTCAAACCATCCAATGGGAGATCTGAATCTTCTCCCATAAAGAGCTTCATATGGGGCCTTTTGGATGCTAGCACGGTAACTATTGTTGTAGGAAAACTCAATGAGAGGTAGGTGATCATCCCAAATACCCTAGAAATCAATCACACAATCTACCTTGATTCCTCAGAACACCATCTCCCCATTGTTCAAAAGCCATCACTTTTTTCTTATCAACACTTGCCTTTAATTCAAGCAATATAGGATCGTGGTCTTGCTTTTCTTTCACTTTTGACACAAATGATGATTCAGCCCCATTTGTCACCACTATTCCTCCTTCTATGGAATCCATTCTTCGAACTCCTAGTCGTGCAAGTCTATGCACCGCTTTTGCTAACTTTTTCTTATCTTCCTCAAAATGGGCGGTACTACCCATAGATAATCTACATCAAGGCATCATCAATAATATTAGCCTTACCTAGGTGATAAAGAATACTCATGTCATAATCCTTGAAAACCTCTGACCACCTTTGTTGTCTCAGATTAAGGTCTTTCTGACTAAACACATATTGAAGACTCTTGTGATCAATGAATACATCAACATGAACACCATACAAATAATGATGCCATATCTTCAAAGCAAATACCACGGCAACCAACTCTAAGTAATGGGTTGGGTAATTCTTCTCATGAACTTTCAACTGTCTGGAGGCATAAGCTTTAACCTTGCCTTTCTACATTAATACGCAACCCAAACCAACTCTAGATGCATCACAATACACCACAAAACCTTGTGTACGTTCTAGTAAGGTCAAAACTGGCGCAGTAGTCAACCTCTTTTTTAATTCTTGAAATCTTTTCTCAAAAGCTTCAGACCATTGAAACTTCACTGTCTGCTGAGTTAACTTTGTCAAAGGGGATGAAATCGATGAGAACCCCTATATGAACCTTCTATAATAGCCAGCTAAACCCAAGAAACCCCTAATATCAGTTGGAGATGTGGGTCTAGGCCAAGTCTGCACTACCTCAATTTTCTGAGTATCAACTTTAATTCCCTCTCCAGACACAATGTGGCCTGAGAATTCCATAGATTCAAGCCAAAACTCACACTTAGGGAACTTGGCATACAACTCTCTATCCTTTAGAGTTTGGAAAACTATTTTGAAATGACTAACATGATCTTCTTCATTCGTTAAATAGATTAGTATGTCATCAATGAAGACGATAACAAACATATCTAAATAAGGTTTGAATACTCTATTCATAAGGTCCATGAATGCCGCAGGCACATTGGTCAAACCAAAGGACATGACCAAAAACTCATAATGACCATCACGAGTTTTGAAAGTTGTCTTTGGAATATCACATTCCGTTACTCTCAACTGATGATAGCCTGATCTGAGGTCTATCTTAGAGAAACAAGTAGCACACTGAAGCTGATCAAAAGATCATCAATTCTCGGAAGAGGATACTTATTCTTGATAGTAACATTGTTCAACTGACGGTAATCTACACATCCTAAGGGAACTATCTTTGTTTCTCACAAATAAGACCGGAGCGTCTCAAGGTAAGACACTTGGTAATAAAACCCCTATCTAGGAGATCTTTTAACTGTTCTTTAAGCTCGTTCAACTCTGCTGGTGCCTTTCTATATGGCGGAATAGATATAGGACGTGTATCTGGAAGAATATCTATACCGAAGTTTATCTCTCTCTCAGGAGGGACTTCGGGTAGATCATCTTGAAAGACTTCTAGAAACTCTCGTTCTACTGAAACTGATTGAATATGAGGTATCTCAACACTAGATTCATTAACTCGGACTAAGTGATAGACACACCCCTTGAAAACTAACTTTCTTGCCTTAAGGTATGCAATGGAACGACCCTTAGGGACTGCTGAACTGATTTTCCACTCGAAGGCAGGCTCATTAGGAATTTGGAACTTAACAACTCGAGTTCTACAATCAATAGAGGCATAACAGGCATGAAGTCAGTCCATACCTAGAATGACGTCGAAATCTTCCATATCTAAATCAATTAAATCAGCCATGGTGCCTTTATGATTGATAGAAATGACACAATCACGATAAACTCTTTCAGCTAGAATAGACTCCCCAACAGGTGTAGAAACACAGTTTCTTAGGAAGAACATCAAAACTATTTGCAACATAAGGTGTTACAAAAGATAAACTTGCTCTTGGGTCTAGAAAAGCATAAACATCAAGAGTAAAGAATTTAATCATACTAGTGAAAAGATCTAGAGAGTTTTCTTGCTCTTGGCGACTAGTTATCGCATAAAGACGGTTTGTTCCTCCGCGAGTACCGTAAGTAGCTTCTATGGGTACAGCCCTGTCTGGTGGAGCAACTGATGAAGATTGGGCTCTATTTCCCTAATTCCCATTACCTTGTCGGTTCTTGGGACACTCTTTCATGAAATGACACTCTTGTCCACACTTAAAGAAACCTGACTAGCCATCACGACACTTACCTGAGTGGGTTCTACCACACTTTTCACATGTAGGATCCCAATTACCTCCTTGTGCCATACTACCCTGAGATTGGGTAGGTCTACCCCTAAAATGCTGGGAATTCTGACTATTAAACTCACATTTATTTCTGGGTGTAGGTGCACTAGCAGATGATGGAGCAGGTCCCTTTTGCTTTTGCTAAAAGGATGAACGGTTCACATTACTTTTCTGCTGCTTGGACTCATTTCCTGTCTTAGCTTTCTTATTTCTGAATTCCTGTCTATCCCTCCGCTTCTCTTCCTCGACCTGCTGCACATATACTATTAACCTCGATATATCCATATCCCCAATTAGCATCGCTGCCCTGCCCTCTTTGCTTGATAAACAGGACAACCCAGCAACAAACAAACTCATTCTACTCCACATATCTGCAACCATCTTTAGAGCATAACAGAATAGTAGGGTGAACTTTAACCTATACTCATGAGCACTTAGTGACTCTTTCTTAAGGGTAAGAAATTCATGTACCTTAGCCTCTTTCAGTTCTCGAGGAAAGAAACGCCCTAAGAAGGCCTCCTCAAAAAAAGCCCAACTCGCAGGTGGTACATCCTCAGCTCTACCTTCCTTTCACTGGTCAAACCAAGTCCTAGAAATATTCTTCAGTTGATATGCAGCTAGTTCAACTCGCTCAGTAACGGCAACGCACATAACATCAAATATCTTTTTCAGTTCCTTAATAAAGTTCTTTGGATCCTCAATAGTGCTTGAACACGTGAAACTTGGAGGATTCATCCTAAAGAAGTCTTGAATCCCAAAGTATTAGTCACTTCTTGTCTAGGTTCTCTTATTTGCCTAACCTGGTAAGTCATATCTTGACTTAGAATCGTTATTGCCTTTCTAACTAAGTGTTAGTGACTTCCCCTTGAGGTTGCACTTCAGGTGCATTTGGTAACCCTTGCTCCTCAACATTATGCCTAGCAGGACGACCTCTGAAAGCTCTTCGTGGAGGCATAATTATTTGAAAACACGTGCAAGCACGACTTAGAAGAATGTTTTTAGAGATCAAACTCTAACGCACGAAATGAGTGTGAAAGAAGTGAGAAATTTTCTTAAGTGTTGCAACTTCCTAATTATAGATGTGGGTCGCTTCACACCGATAACTAGGACTCTACAGACACAGCTTCATAGACTCCCTAGACTCTTGAACTCTATGCTTTGTACCAAGTTTGTCACTCCCCGACCCTTCACCCCGAATATGGTCAGCACTTGAGTACCATTGCTGGCCCCAAGCGAACCCTTGGCCTAGTTTGCCTACTCAGCGGAAGATTTTAAGCATTAAGAAAAGAACTCAAATGCAAGATAACTCAAATGTCTCAAACTAAACTCACAATGTTTTAGATGACAAAAGAACTAACTGATTGTCTATCTATGAAGCCTCTAAACAACTGAGATGGACATCGGGACAAAACCCACGACATCCTAATGAACTAATATACTGAAAGCAATAAAAGGGATCCTCTGAAAGGGAAGGAAGCTCACCATAGACTCTGAGTGCTCAAATGGATCAACGATGCGCTAGATGCTGATCCTAGTTACCTGCGTCTGCATCATAAAATAATGCAGGACAACTGGCATCCGTAAATTGAATGTACGAGTATGCGAGTTGAAATGCTAAACAGGATATAAGCTTAAAAGGAACTGAAGAACTTACCTGGCTCATCTCTACTCAACTTAACTGAACTGAGTTCAATATAAAGCAGTGTAAATAAATATAGTATAAAGAAAGGCTTTAAAATAAGGTTTTCTGCTCTGTATATTTAGAAATACAATAATAACTTTGTATGTACGCAAATATACAATATGAGCCCTGTTTGCATATAAAAATACAAATATATCTGATGCATATAAAAATACAAATACTATTATGGGAGTTTCCCTAACCGAAAACCACCACTATGAGCCAAAGTGATGATACAACGTCTTAACCATGTTGCCAGAAATGTCCTATACTTTGCCATCATATAGGACGCCTTAAATAAGTGGATCCACTAGTCTATGCTAAAAAGCAACTTAAGGAGTCATTTAAAAAGTATGATCCTTTACTACCTATGATGGCTACATGGTTTATGGAGACTTGAGTTAATATGAACTCGCATATCTATATCGGTGCTCAATACTACTCTGAAGATATACTTAGCTCATATGAAGTTGTGAGGGATGAGCTAAGCTAAAAAAAACCTCAGAAAACTTGGTCCAAGTGAAAAGAGGAGACCTAACTGAACTAGTCTAAATGTAGGTATGCCACGACTTACTAGCTGACCCATTTAACAGATACGCCATGAATTCGGCTCCTCTCGACCCGACTAGACCTGGAATCTGATGTCGCTAATGGCAAGTTGTAAGAAACTTGTGAGTATCCCTACCCACAACCACAAAAAACCTTAGAGGTTATAGTATGAGAAACACTCCAAGTATCTTCTTCTTGAAAGGTATGGTTTCAGCCACATTCACAAGTTGGGCACCTCTAGGTGGTACTTGGGGTGCCAATAATGTAGGCTGATCCTCTGGTGCTAGTGCTGTTGTAGCTCTAGCCTATTGGATACCCCAAGAACAATCAGAAGTTGTGCAATGGTTGCGTGAAGGTACAGAGCCATAGAAGGTCCACGTGACGACTGAGAAGGCCCCGACCCCATTGATTGAACCGGAAACTAAACTACTAGAGGGTCAGCTGATATCTCAAGACCTCTCTCTCTTCAGGGCTAGTGCGCACTCTTGACCAGTAGTAGAGGTCAACCCCTTCCTCGAGTTGTCGTACGGCGTGTTTGAGCCATCCTTTAAAAAGAATGAAACAAGTGAGATTTCAAGAAACCAACTACACATACGCTGCATGAAAGCGATACAAAAAAGGATAAATTCCTAAAGACTCCCTATAGACTTCTAAAGATAGGATACAAATGTCTCACACCGATCAAGAAATCTCTAATACATATTAGCGTTGTACAAGTGAGACAGGCAAATCTAGGGCTCTGATACCAACTTTTCATGACCCAATTTCTCGAGTCATGAGGGCATATACTATAACCCTCAAGTAGGGAAACTAATGTGTTGCCTAGAATAGCAAGAAATAAGTATACGGGTACAACTAAATAGAAATCAAACTAAACCACCAAACAAAATAAAAGCAGGAGAAAACAAAAAACTATATACAAAAGGTCCCTCCCCTAACCTAGAAATGAGAAATACACAATTGTCTAAAAATAAGAGTAAAAATCGCAAAGGTTGAGAAAAACAAAGCTTGTTCCAAAAGGAAAAAGACTAGCTAAGTAAGTATAAAATGAGATAAGCTCATGCAAGACTCCAAGTGCTCACACTCATCTCCAAATCCCTAATTCTTCTAATTACAAAAACAATCACCGCACCTACATGACGAAACATATTAAGATTGTAGCATGAGCATAAAAACTGGGTACTTTGTACAAATCACGTGTCGACTAAGCAAGAAAGGAAAAAACAATATGAAAAGATAGAATCTAGAAACAGACAGAGGTCAAAGCGGATATGAAAGAAAGCATACGAGCATACCGAAAGTAAATCTAAGTACACCTAAGATTAAACTAACTGGTCCTTATAAGCCTAGAACATAGACTCATGCACATGTTTAAATGAAAATCAAATAGACCCTGTAAGCCTGACAAGTATGAAGAGTAACTAGGTTTATAAGTTAGAAAGGCACCACAAATCCAAACCCAAGAAACAAAATTTAATTTCCCATCCCAAGTAACCACAATATCTAGTAATCTGGTCAACTTCCAACTCAGCTAGCAAGAGTTATAATCAATCTAGGTCGCCCAGCCAGCTAGTCCACTCCCAACCCAACTAGCAAAATTGACATAGGGGCGTGTCGACTCTAAAAAGGGTCTCAAAATATCAAAGTTTCCCATCTAGGCAGACCACTTCAAAGCCATCCAACTAGAAAGAGTGTCCCGAGTGGTGTTGACTCCCAATAGGATGTCAAATATAAGATCAATCAATACTAAGCCACCGTGAATCAACGTCCCCATACAAGGAATCACAAGAAGTATCTAGCTTGAATAACCGTAATCCGAACCCACCCGAGAAAGAACAAAACTTATGGTAACACATCGGAAGTCAAATCGGATATGAAAGAAAGCATACGATCATATTGAAAGATAATCTAAGTACATCTAGGCTAAACCTAAATGGAACCCTATAAGCCTAGAATGTACACTCATGGACATGTTAAAATGAAACTCAAAAAGACCCCCGTAAGACCGACATGTATAAAGAGTAACTAAGTTTATAGAGAGAAAGGCACCATAAATCCAAACCCAAGAAACAAAAGTGAGACTCCCAACCCAAGTAACCACAATATCTAGTAATCCAGTCAACTTCCGACCCAACTAGTAAGAGTGATAATCAATCTAGGCCACCCAGCTAGCAAAGTTGATTCCATCCTTGTAGAGGGAGATGTAAACTAGCTCTTTTTTTTTACGAGCACAAACCATAGGTTAAGAGACAATTAGCTGTTTTTTGTTCTAATTAATGGCTTGCACATAATTTAATTTTTATAACAAGTTATCCTGATTAAAAAAAAAAAGATTGTCAACAAAAATAAGAGAAACAAACTAGGACAAACAAATGAGCATGAACTATTCAACTCAATGACTCAAAGATACTTCTCTTCTCAAGACTGTTGGACTTATAATGTTCATGCGGAATTATGAGTATGAAATATTTAACTCAAGGACACAAAGATACTTCTCGAAAGAGATTAGGAACTCCACAATTAAAAGCTTAGAACTTGAAGATACCACTTCTCTGAAGGATACTCAACTTACGATGTTCTTGCAAAATTATGGGCATGAAACAAGTCGACTTGATTGTCGACATAACTATATGGAACTCATGTATACGACTCTTCTTAATCTTTGACTTATTTCTTCAAAACATAGTTCAATTCGATAGTTGATTTCAAAGGATTCACAATTGAACTCAAAGGCTTTCTTGAACTCTACTCTTAACTCTCTCTTGAATGTGAATTATGAATTCAGGAGTTATAAATTCTCATAATGACAAGGTAGATTCATGAATGAATTATGCTCAATCTCATACTCACTTTCTCGAGTCTTGAAACAAGTTATTAGAATTTGTAGAAGACTCCTCAAAATGACAACAAAGGATTTTCTGAAAAATGTTCGGAAGAACTCTCAAGACTTGACTCTCAACTCTACCTTGAATGTGATTTATGAATTCAAGGTTGTGATTTGTGATAGGAAATGTCTGATGATGTTTAGGAATGATTTTAGATACCTAAACATGAGAAAAGACTGAAAGTCAATATCTGAAGGTGGGTACGCGACGCGGAGAAGCATTTAAATTTTGGGTTCGAAAATTGCTTATGAGGCAGAACACTCCGTGTAAGCTCCGCGACGCGAAGAAAAATTTCCCAAATTTGACAAGTGGCTGCGCGACGCAGAGGGGGTTCCAAATTTCGACCGACGAAATTTCTTCTTCGTTTCCTAACCCCAATTCGCCTAACTTTAATTCTGTTTATCAATCTCTGTTTAGAGTTAAATGCCCAGCACAAGAACACAAGAATCTAATTCTAACAACTCTATAAATCGACACAATAACCTCAAGAACTCCTAAATCTCAGCTCAATTCAAGAACGAAAGCAATTTCATGAATACATAACAAGAACAACAAAGCTTCAACTTTCTAGAACGAATTTAACGCTGAAATTAACATGATTGGCCTGTGGGTGAACAAACACAACACTATCGAAGCTTACATACCTGAATGAATCATCTTCTTGAAGAACTTGAAGGAAAATTTGGAAAGAAGAACCCTAGCCTTAGCTTTTCTTGAATTTCTTGAGCGCAGAATCTTTGGAGTAAATGAGAGGGTTTTTATTTAAGAAAACTGGTTTTCTACACGTTTAGGGAAATTTAGATGACCTCCTAAGGGTTCTTAGGACTAAAATACCCCTAAATAAATAAATATGATGAGTTGGGAGTCGAAATGATTTTTCGCCAGGCAGTGAGGTCCGTATTGGTTCCGCATCGTGGAGTTGCTGCCAGGTTTGCGCGACACAAGTAAATCAGACATAACTTCTTACTCAAAACTCGGAATTGAGGAAACTCAGTGGCGTTGGAAAGAGTACTCGAAGAGCCTTTGATACAATCAAATTACACCTCCTTACAGAAGTATAAGCGATTGTTATCAAGTAAAGAACCCAACTTGTAGGTTGGGATCGATCCCACGAGGAAAATGGTTTAGACTTTAGTTTAACTAAAAATTATATTCGATTAGTCAAGTTATTTCCAGAAACAGATAATAAAAAGGGGGGGTTGTGTTTGTGTAAAACAAATAGCAAGAACTTAATAAGTAATCAATAATCAAACTCAACTTAGGTTGTTATCAAGATAAGAGAAATAACTAGGGTATACGTGTTCCCCACAAT
>JAJOOH010007970.1:0-16729 GCA_029582605.1 Solanum gracilifrons
TTGCTTTTTTAACCCCTCATGTCTATACGATTTGTTAATTTACTCCATAACTTTTCATCTTTTTGCAGTATCACTCTTTATATTAATAGTAAAGAAATACTCTTATCTTACACGTTAATTTCAAATTTACACCCATCTGAGAATTGAGTTGTTGGATAACGCAAAAAATAGATTAGTTGAAGAGCAAATGTCCAAGCAAAGTACAAGTTGGAGTGACTCACTATATGTTCCCCTATAAATAGTTTTTACTAAAGAATAAGAATACATATATATTAGTAAATGTCATGAACACTCCGAATTTAGTTTACCTATATATAGGTGAATTATTATCATACCTTAAAAAGAGTATGTTATATTGTTGATAGTCACAATCATGTGACACAACTTTGATACAAAAGCTGGTGAAAAAATTCATGATTTTCAAGTGAAAATGACAAAGAGAACATATATATATATATAAATATATATTAAAGTTCTTACTAAGAAAGAATATTTAGACACGATTAAGACTCGAGTGAACGGTAATTTGATGAAGTCGCTCAATACATGAATAACAATTATTAATTGGGGGAAAAAATTCTTATAAATAGTGTTTTCGCTAAAAGATAAGTGTATAATTTAGATTAAAACAGACATATAGATACTCTACATTGATTTTGCATAAAATTTAAACTTAAGGTAACAATATATACTATACATTTATCTACAATTCTATGTATGAAACATTGGTGATATAGTTAATTGTGCAATTCTATTACTAGTTCATTCCTACGAAGCTTGTTTCACATTTATCAACGTTTTCTCTTATCTATCTAATAATAATAGGTAAAATTAGAAAATAGTAAGTGGATAACATTTAATTATATTATATAGTTTCAACTTTCAATTTTTAACTTCTATAGTCATATTTCAGAGGGAAATTATAAGTAATTAGTATAACATTGCTAAGAATTTGAAAGCTCAAATTGAACTTTGATCACGATAGTAGCCAAGATTTAATTAATTTGTTACTTGTTGCTTTCAGTTACCTCAGTTGACCCTATTGCTAGTGAAGTTTCTAAATAACACTCGATCTCAAATATTAAATAAAGCACTAATGTCATTGATATCTATATAAAATTACCTAATATGCATTTGTTTCTAGCTATGAAGAAAACTATTATTGGTGACATAAAAATAATATGTCAAAATTGGCTAAAGAAAACTATTGGTCACATGAAAATTAAAATACCAAATTTGCGGAGAAAACTGATAAAATGGTCTCTTTTCTTTTGTACTACTAGGTTTAATTAATTCTTTAGGTATCATTTGAGCAATTTTGATCATTTAAGGGATTGTGATTCGGATAATATGAAGGTAAGAAGACTGTTTAGAATAGACCTTTGAATCAAGTTGAGAATAACAAAATCACTTTTTAAAATGAAAAAAAAAAAAAGTGAAATGCCATATAGAATAAAATGGAGAAAATTGTAGTAGCAATAATAAATAATATGATAATCAAAGCAAATTAGACAACAACAATAATAAAATCAAAGATAGCAGGAAAATAATATGATAATTAAAGCAAATTAGACAATAACAATAATAAAATCAAAGATAACAGGAAAATCAGTAGTAGTGATTTTTGTGTTACTAGGGTGAAAGTTTTGCAATTTTTCTGTTAGAAAACTTAATTATGTTACTTTAGTAAAAAGACATCATAGATTGTACTGGTTGAAATAATTTAATCTATGATCGTGTTGAAATTTAAGACAAAATATATCTAATTAATAATATTGAAAATTAATATTTGAAAAATGTCATTTTTACTGCTCCTTCCTTAGAAAGCCAAATGCCATTTTCATTTTCTTGATTTTTGTAGCATTTGGACCATTTCTTGGAGAGCTCGTGAGTTTTATGAATTTACACATTGGCTTTATATCAAGTCTCGAATCATTTCAAAATGAATTTTGAGAAAATTTGAAAATCCTTTGCAATTTTGCTATTCTAGCTTTAAAATCAACAGCGAAAAAGTTGAATGAAATGAGCTGAAGATATTGAATGAAATAGCTTTCAAAAACACATAGTAATTTCACTCGAACTTAGATACGTAAAGAAGGAGTTGAACGAAATGAAAAGAGTCATTTTTTAATGAAAGATGTCACAAAGCTACTATAGTTATTATATATTTGATCTTCTTTCTGTGTCAATAAGATTCAACATTTAATATATACATAAAATAAATTTTTAACCCTACATGTACAATGTATTTTATTTTATTTTTATTCTCTTTTTGGATCTCCACCCATAAAACAAGGTACAAAAACAGGATACGTGACTTTCATGTTGATTCATCACCTAGAAGCTCTTTATGCACGGTCCTAAATTAATCTAGGAGTGTCAACTAGGTCGAGTCATTCCAAGATCGAATCAGATTCGGTAGTAGCTAAGATTGAACCAACCCAAGACTTGTGGGTCGTGACGTGTCAGTTCGCCTTGAAGATCTGGAATCGACCGAGCACAAACCTCAATCGATAATCGGAATCGGTTGAACTAATACTATTTGTGATTTGATAGTACCAGTTTAACCAATCTGGCCGGATTGTTTACTCTAAATTTTAAAATTATATTTAACATTCATGAAGTGATTTAAAAAATACTTTTAAAAAATTTATAAGAAAATATTCTTTAGTTGAAACCCGAACCAATATGTCCCGGAACTGCACAAGATACATCAAACCCAATAAAACTCGAATTTGTAGGACCCGGTAACCCCAACCTGATACCCAACCCAGACACACAGAGCGACCACATTCTGTAATTAGTGAATCGACCCGATTGCCCGACACAATGCCACTCTTAAATTAATATACCAAATACATCTTCTTTTATCTTGAACTTTTGCTTATTATTCTTTTTGTCTTAATTTATGTGATACTATTTGACTTTCTTACAAAGTTTAAGAAAGAAATATTTTTTTTTGACATTTGTGGTTAGAAATATTCATGGACCATTTGTGTGGCTACGGGTTTGTTTGGAAAGCCACCTGGTAATTGAAATTGGTGTAAGCCTAGTAATTACACAAGCTAGTAATTACACTGACATGTTTGGTTGCCACAGTGTAATTATACTGTAATTACACATGTCATGTTTGGATGCCACATTGTAATTACACATGTTGTATTTGGATGCACAATTGTAATCATAAAATTATATCAAATTTTAAAAATAAAAATTAATTATTTAAAATTTATAAAAGACAAATAAGAAACTATATAAATTATATTAAATTAAATATTTAAGATATATATTATTTTTTGAAAATATATTAATTAATAAACATATGCTCTTAACTAATATTATGAAAAAATAATTGATTTATATTTTTTCAAATTAATATATTTCAATTGAATTGATCATAAAAACTAAAAGTATGAAGTTTCTACGAACATCGTGAAATGCATGTTTGATAAAAAGGTTAATATATAAAATGCCATAAATTATTAAAATATTTGACAAAAAGATAATCTATCAAGTCTAATTAAAAAATGACTTGCAATGTTAATTCAATATTACTAAAACAAATGAAACTGAAAATATAACATAAGTTATACATTCAAAACAAAAAATTTAACATAATACTCTTATCGGAAATTTCAACATAGCATACATAAATATGATTTATTTTTATTTTTTTTAAAATGACGTAAGTCTATAACCTTACTCACTTTCGCGACTCAAACAGCCGGTACAATTCTAAAATTTTTCAATTTAAGAAGAAGAAAATTCTAATAAAATTATGCTTAAAATGCAGAAAATAAGCATGGCATGAAGAAATAGATAATATGAAAAAATTGCATAGAATCACATGAAGTAAGGTTGAGAATGACAAGAAAATGAAATATAATAATATAAAATATAAAATAAACTTTTAGAAATTTTTAGAATAATAAAAATAAAAACTTAAAATAATAGAAGTAAAAAAACTAAAACAAAAAAATAGAAATTAAAAAAATAATAAAAAGTAATCAGTGATGTAATTACCAACAATTCACAACCTCTATGAATTGGAGAGTGTAATTACTCCTGTCAATTACACCAATTACCTGCTAACCAAGTAATTACATGTCCAACCAAACAGGACAGACAATGCAATTACACCTAATTACACCAAATCCAATTACCAGAGTGTCCTTCCAAACAGGCCCTAAATGATTTCTTTTAAGAGTAAAAACAAAATTTTAAAGTTAAATATTAAAATGTTAAATTGTGATCAGGAGCGGACTGACCTTATATCAAAGGGTGTCACCAACACTTACGTCGTCAATTTTTTTAATATTATATACATAAATAAATAATCTGAAAAAACAATACATGATTACTACTAAAATAAATCATAAATTCATAAAATGACAACCAATCTTGGTCCGTTGGTTTGGCGCATGGCATGTGCGATTAAACAATCCAAGCGAACTATAATTGCATTGTAAGAATTCAATTGAACGTTCATATTTTTCTTTTCATCTTTTTAGTTCTAGTCGAAATTTCTTGAATTTATTCATTATTTTCTTATGAACTTAATTTTATGAAAACTTATTGTGGTGAATTGTTTTTTTAAAATTTATGTTTTATTAGTATGTTTTAAATAATTTTTATTAGTATAATGTTGTTATAATTTTTTAAATGTCGATATTGCTCACAAAAAATCCTACGAACACCACTGACGATTGAGCCTATGGGTCATTTCATTGGGATTGAAACTTTATTGGTGGATCTTTAATAGCTGATCACGTATAAAAAAATTGAGAATATTTTTACAATAATTCTACGATCTTCTCCGTATATAAGCAAGAATGTAACATGATGCTTCAACTTTTCATGGATTGTTTTATTTTTAATGTATGAAACAAAAGGGCCCCTAAACACACTATCCAACAAGAGATAGGTAAGGTATACACAAATTATGGAAGTTTGATAAGTTGTCAAAAAGTCCTACACCGTTAAAAGATATCATTACACTTTACATTAGTTCTTTTTTTTATCAACTACTTATGACCAATTTTGTTTGAATATCCAATAATCTTCTCCTTACTAAGTCTTACGAGGTGGATCACCAAGAATCATTGGACGTTTATCTAGGTACAAATTTTTGTGTCACTCACATCATCCAAAGTGTGGCCGCTAAAGGACAAGATAAGCAAAGGAATACGTAGACTCACTCATTCACATTATTACTATGTCATGTTCACACTCGACTCTTCTAATTGGGCTCTAGTAGTAGTTTATGAGCTAAGTCAACCTAAAAATATAACATGATTTAATAACATCTCATTTTCGATTCACCAAGTCAAAACTTTATACCAATTTGGTGCTCCGAGTTTACATTTTTTAACCAAAATCGAAGAGACTTTTAGTCTAAATTGTAGTCCAGAAAAAAATAGTATAAATTGTAGTACAAATATCTTGAGAAAAAATATTGTCCAAAGAAGACGGATAAGTTAAGAAAAAATCGCATGATAGTAATAGTACAAGAGTAATCACGAATAAACTCACACCCAAACAAAAAAATAACAGAGAAAAACTGGTTGGACAGCGAAAAATTGACGTATGATATCCACATTAAAATCTTACCAATTCGAATTCACACATTGTAAGACTCGATCATCACCTTTGAGGATAGTACTCTTAACAAGATGTTTTTCATTTTCAGTACTCGAATTCAAGACATTTAATTATAGATAAAAAAATCTTAATCATTCCACCATAATCATATTAGTGACCCCACTTATCCTTGAGTCTGATGTGGATTCCTTATCCAATTTTTCTCACACATGTGGCAGCAACAACAATTCAATCTCTGATTTCTCTCTGGATAACACTTGATTTATACTACTAATTACTCCACCATATCTCATCATCTCACATCCAAGAAAAACAAATCAACACTTTCACCATGGCCTCCTCCTCTATAGCTTGTGTGCAATTCTCAGCCAAGAAATCCCCTGTAATTCCATCAAATTTTCTTGGTACAAAAGTTTCATCTTGTTCTACCACAACTCAGAAAAACAAAAAACAGAGATCCTTGAAAGTTGTGGCCGCCATTGGAGATGTTTCATCCGACGGAACCGTTTACTTAATTGCTGGCGCTGCTGCTGTTGCATTGCTTGGAACTGCTTTCCCTATACTCTTTTCCCGCAAAGACCTGTACTATTTTCCCCCTTTTTGCTTCAATTTGTCCTTTTAGTACTGTTTATTAACCATCTGCAATTCATAAGTGCGAGACATCTGATTAAGGATGGAATGATCCATACGAAAAGGGACCGCTCAATAAATGAAATTGCCCATTTTTTTTTTTTGAATTGTTCGAAAGTTATCCAACTTGAGTTTGTTTGTTTGTTTGTTTCGAGAAATCTATGAATCAATTACGATTTATCGGTTCAGAGTTATGTCTCACATTCTATTTATTGAAATTTCTGAATCTGTCACGTGTATTCCAATTGATGTGTTTGTATTATAGGTGTCCAGAATGTGATGGAGCAGGATTTGTGAGGAAAGGAGGAGCAGCTTTGAAAGCAAATGCAGCTAGAAAAGATCAAGTTCAGATTGTTTGTGCAAATTGCAATGGTCTTGGCAAGCTCAACCAAGTAGACAAGTAAACACCAACACATCACATAATAATAATTTTATGTACTAGTATTTCCTTTGTACCTCTAGACCTTTTTTTATTTATTTTTTAATTTGGGTAAGTACCTATGGAACTTGTTACTCCTTCATTTACATTTTTGCAAGTTATTAAAGTAATACATTTGAACTTACTCAAACTTCATCAAATTCTCTTGCTTAAAACTCCAATTAATTTCTATCAAACAATGCTGGTATCGAAGAAGCGACCTCATATTGCAAAGTGGAGTTTACAACCATCAGAGCAAACTTTACGAATAAGCGTTATTTAATCAATATTTATACGTTAGCACATTAATTTTATAATTGTTGATGGCGAATGACATGCCTTTTAAGTAATGTGCATTAGCTTTTGGTGGTTATATACAAAGTACCCCCACCCCCACACTATATATAACACCCTTTCACAAATAATCATGTATAAATAACTAAAGAAAAAAAATTAGAAAAAAAGAAGACAACATGTAAGGAAAGCAGAAGAAAACTATAAGAAATATAAATTAAACAAATCCAGTACAATTCATCATTCCCTATTTCTTTGGAATGGAAAAGTGATTCTCTATACTAAAATATACTATTTTATATGTTATAATTTATAATTAATTAATATTAATGTATACACGTAATAATTTTCTTAAATACTATCTACTTACGTTCTCTTCCCCTAAATAATTGCACCATATAAAATAAAAAAAACAATTTATTCAATATCATATGATCAGGATAATGATATTTATTAAATATCATAGGAGGCTAGTGATATATCTAACCAAATGAAAAAAAAAAATTGTTTTTACAATTTTTTTAAACTTTTGATGTTTATAAATAAGAAAAAATATTTATTAAATATCAAATGAAAATTATTAGAAAATAATATTTTTTTAATTTGGTATAATGGGTAATATTACATTAATTAGGAAAAATATTTATTAAATATGATAGGAAGGTAATGACATATTTAACAACTAGGATCCATCCATAATTTATGATATGCAGACCATTCTTTTTTCAATTATTGATAGGATTATCAAATTTTTTTATGGATAAAAAAATATGATAATTCAATCTTAATCCATGTTATTCATTATTAATTGAATTGTTCGAAGTTACATTTCTTTTTTGTGTCATAAATAGACTCGATGATACTAGATTGGATTATTATACCATTGGTATATATCCTTTTTTGTGTCATAGATATATATATTAATGGTATAACAATCAATCTAGTATCATCAAGACTAATTTTAAAAAGATATTTAATTTTGAGTCCAAACTATTTAGTCAAAAGCTTATTCAAAACTAGTTACGTATTACTTTTGGTGCAGTATGTACTTTATCAATACTTATTATGTAATATTTTTATAAGGTATACTATTTTTGAGTTTACAACAAGAATTTGATACTAATAATGTTATTAGGGTCATTTCAAGTTAATAAGTTAGCCATATATATGTAATACATCATCTTAGATCTTGTTGTATAAATTTTTTTATCTAATAATATGAATATTTGAGTAGTTTAATGCAAAATTTAAAATATTTTTATTATTTAAAAAAAACAATCTTTCTTTCCTACAAATTTCAATATAAAATAAAATAAATTGATAAATCAATGTTACAAATTTTTTAGATAAATTAAGGTCGATGGTTATAAAGGTGGGTAAAGTAATTACTCTTTCATAGAAGGCTCTTTTTTCTCCTGACAACATTTACGGTTTATAAATAAGAATTGCTCGTTAGTATGTACGTTTTCTTTTTAATAGCAATATTCACATTGGTAATCAAAGCAAAAATAAAATAAAAAAATAACAGTTTTTACTAGAAATATTGTATTATTTAGCTCATTTTTACATAATCAAGTTGATTGAAGCAAATATTGAATTGATTGGATCATAATATGACCATCGACTAATCATGTTTTTACAATAGCAACAAATGAGTTTAAATCCAAGCCTGTCAGAATCAAACATGGCAATGTGACATGAGCTTAAATTCAAGTGTGTTGGAAATTGATATTCTAACCACGAAAACTTGGTCTAGTATAATTTATGTTTCATAAAATTAAGAAGAAGAAAAAATCTTCAAATTTGTTTTGACAGATTTTTAATTAAATATACAAATTTACTGATAATTATGTCAATTCAAAATAAGAAAAAGAATCATAATTCAGAATATTTGTAATCAAGACCCTTCTAATTTTAAGAGTATTAATTACCGGACATTCATTAAATAATTAAGAGCGGATTCGGTTTAAAATATAAGTGAATTTTATTTAACTCTATATTAAAAAGGGGGAACTTACATAAATCCCACAAGTTTATGAGTTAATTATTTAGATACATTCTAGTTCGCAATATTACGTATCTTACTAGATTTTGGTGCCTCCAATTATACATCTAGATACATGTATGAGGTCAAATTTAGGTGTAATTTGTTCTAGATACACTGTATCCAAGTGGATTTGCATGTATCTCGGATAAATAGCTAAACTCGCTCGCCTCTCTTGCCATTCTTCCATGTATCTGGTATCCCAATAAAGTATATATATATATATATATATATATATACTGATTTAACATCAATTAAGTAAAATTATCAGCCTTAATGATACCAATACAATATATGATTATGATTTAGTATCAGTTAAGCGAAATTAGTTGGGAGTATATAGTGTAATTATTTAGTAGGGTATAAATGTAAAAGGATGTATATTTATAGTTATTTTACTTTTATGATGTATTTGCTTTGTTTCCCTTTTTCATAAAAAAATATGTATCGCATATAAATTTATATATTTGGTATAATTTATTTTTATATAATATATTGTATAATAAAGATATAAACAATATTTTATACATAATCAAGTTGAAGATGAGAATCATTTGCCGTAAACTAATTTCTTAGCAGAGAAAATAATGACGATGAAAGGGAAATGATATATATTACTTCCTCCGTTCTAATTGATGTGACATATTTTAAATTTCAAGATTTAAATTATTCTATTTTTTTATTGTAAATTTTTCATATCTTTTAAATATTTTGGATTGTCAATTATTTTGACTTAAAGTACTTTTTACGTAGTTTACAAACATATAAATTTCATTTCAAATAATTGAAGATTTCATGCGTATGTCACACCCCTTTTTGCGCACGGCGGCAGAAGGGTTTTTCCATTTTAAGTAACGGTATTGATTTAGGGATTATTTTATTTTTGTCAGAGTCGCCACTTGGAATTGAGTTGTGGTGTTCCAAGTCACCTTTTCAAATCCCTAATCAATAGGAAATGACTCTTTTAGTTTTGGTCTACGAACTAGAAATTCGGGTAAGGAATTCTGTTGACCGAGGGGAAGGTATTAGGCATCCCTCGAGTCCCGTGGTTCTAGCACGGTCGCTTTTATTGACTTATACTTATTTTAATACATTTTTGGATAATTTGTGTCTAAGGCCATGATTCACTTTTGTTTTTAAATGTTGAATTTTTATTAGTCTTAAACCGGATGCATAACTGCATTCTCGATCTTGACATTTTAGAGACATAACTGTCTTCTTTGCATCACACTTAATAACCTTATTTTTTTATAAGTCACTACCTTAAATTAATAAAAACTAATTATATTAGTGGACAAGGTGCGTCACCGCATCCTTGAGTTTATTTTAATGTCTCAAAAAAGATGTGTAACCACATTCTTAATTGAAACAATTTTTTTTTTAATTTGTTTAAGTGTTAGATCTAGCATTAAAAGAAAATATGTATTCCTAAAACTCGTCTAGTCATTAAAAAAAATATTTTTCATTTATACATGCCTAGGATACAATATAAAATTTTGAATTATTTGATATTTTTTTAATTATTTATTTACATAAAATAAATATTATTATTTATTTTTCCTTTATACATAAAACTAAGTAAAGTGAAATAAATCTAAATATTGAGGATACGATATATAATTCTGACATTATTTCTATATCTTTTTACTTTATATTTTAATATTTTTTATTACTCTTAAAATTAACATCAAAATTAAACATAAACTTTCTAATCCAACAAAACAATATCGAATTGTTCAAAAATAAATCTCATTTATGTTTTTGATAAAATAAAATAACAATATACTATTTAGCCTACCAATTTATATTTTATTATTATTGACATCTAAGTCAAGACAAAACCTACGCGATGACCCAATTCATTTTAAGAGGTTACAACTAGCGAATACAAAATAAATAAAAACAGTAATCATTGATTGAAGCTACCTTCATTCGTTAAATAGAGATATAACAACCGACAAATTGTTCATTTCAATCAATTATGAATAAAATAAAAATAGAGGAAAACTTGGCATAAAATTACATCAAACTCCATAAATAAATTAAAGAGATAAGGTAAGTAGAATACCGCAAAATTTTGAACGAACCTCGATTAGAACACCCACGAAATTTTTGTAGGTTGTTTGTGATGGTATATGTATTGTGTTGATTTGAAAATAATGAGTAAAGAAGAAAAGATGTCAATGTGCTGGTGAATTTTTAAAAGGATAATGAAATAAAATGGAAAGGTTTTTCTTTTTGTTTTCTTGAGTGTAGTACATTTTTTCTTCTATTTTGTTTGTGTTGCTTCGTCTCTGTGTTTGTTTTTTCGTATTTAGAAGAAAAAATATTTTTGGTTTTGCTGGACTATTTTCTTTTTTTCTTTTCTTCTTGTTGTCCATCCGTGTATATGTGTGTGTTGGGTATGCTGTAGTGTATGTCGTGTGTGGTGTGTTCATTGGATAGTGGTGAAGTAGCATGGGGAGTGGGAGTTACGTTATTATTATATTTTAATAATATAATATAATATAATATGATATAATATAATATAATATAATATCACAAAATATAATAATATAATAAGAAAATTATTTAATTATTTTTTATACTAACAAAAAATTAGTAGTTAATAATAAATTATAATTAAGAAATACTGGCTTATTTATTAAACTAAACACAAAACATATATATATATATTTTGTTATTTTCAAATCTTTTAAAATAAACTTACTTAGATGAGATAAAAGAAAAATATCTCATTTATATATAATAAACATTTAAGGAATAAAAAATAGTGTAAGACTTTATGTTCGGTCAAAAATTACGTGTCTACAGTTTGCCCCTCTTTGGCTGGAAACACGAAGAGTTTTCAGACAAAGAAGTAGACAGAGCGACAAGTTTTGATCGGACTCTTATTTGAAAGAAAAATATGCGACCGAGTCCTTATTTTGGACAGCCTACATATCCCGGGTTGTAAGGGAATCAAGTCACGTGTAGTTCAAGGAGATGAGGTGATGAGTTGGAAGTTAAGTGAGGTTCCATCGAGGCTCCAAGTCGCGGCTCCTATCCTTACATAAAAAAAATGAAAGCGAATAGTCAAAAGGAAAATAAAAGTACAACCTCCTATCATGCAGCTTCTCTTGAGTCTTCACTTGAGTCTTGATTTTCAGATATCACCTTGATTTTTGGGTGAGTATCTTGATCTTGAATGGATTCGAGGCTCAACTTGCCACATATAGTGAGTTTTTGGCACTCTTCAAAATGACAAATTGAAAATGTTCTTGAATGACTGCTTGTTTTGTTGATCAGTAGCTGAATAGAAATAGATGTCAGGAAGTCAGGCTGCTACATGCATTGAAGAAGTTGATTTTGGCTATCATGAAATTGATCATTTTGAAAAAGAGTTGAAACTTTGTTCTTGAATTTCCAATCCACGTTTCGCTTGAAGAACCTTGAAAACTATCACAAACAAAAGAAATAAACATAAAAATTTCCCCAGTTTTCACTGGAAAATTTTTGTGAGTTATTAGCAAATGTGAATTTTCAAAATTAAACTCAGACTAGAAAGTGTTTATCCTAGGAGAAAAATAAAAAATAACGTCTTCGAGTAAGAAGTGTTTACCTAGGAGAAAATAACTAAATCCCATTATGTAGGAGGGTTTTGCTAATCCCATTATGTAGGAGGGTCCTGTTAATCCCATTATGTAGGAGGGTTCTGCTAATCCCATTATGTAGGAGGGTTCTGCTAATCTAAATCCCATTATGTAGGAGGGTCCTTCTAATCTAAATCTCATTATGTAAGAGGGTCCTGCTAATCTAAATCACATTATATAGGAGGGTCCTGCTAATCACATTATGTAGGAGGGTCCTGCTAATCTAAATCATATTATGTACGAGGGTCCTGCTAATCTAAATCCCATTATGTAGGAGGGTCCTGCTAATCTAAGTCTCACTATGTAGGAGGGTCCTGCTAATCTAAATCCCACTATGTATGAGGGTCCTGCTAATCCCATTATGTAGGAGGGTCCTGATATTCCCATTATGTAAGAGGGTCCTGCTAATCTAAATCTCATTATGTAGGAGGGTCTTGCTAATCTAAATCTCATTATGTAGGAGGGTCCTGCTAATCCCATTATGTAGGAGGGTCCTGCTAATCTAAATCCCATTATGTAGGAGGGTCCTGCTAATCCCATTATGTAGAAGGGTCCTGCTAAACTAAATCCCATTATGTAGGAGGGTCCTGCTAATCTAAATCCCATTATGTAGGAGGGTCCTGCTAATCCCATTATCCAGGAGGGTCCTGCTAAACTAAATCTCAGTACTTAGGTAGATCTCAATTAACAGAATCATTAAATAAAATCACCACAATATTTCCCCCCCTTTTTTTTTAGTTTTTAAATGTCTTATATTAGGAAATGTTTATCCTAGTAAAAAAAATAAAATAGAAAACATGAAAATAATTGTCTCACACTAGAAAATGTTTATCATATGAGAAACAATGTAATAATTTTTTTTTTCTTTTTCTTGCAATAATATTAACAAATTTGAGTCTTCAAGATATCTTTTACGTAAGGAATATTTCCCTGTTTTAAAAAAGAAACAAAGGAAAGTTTATGTTTTTTTTTTTTTTTTTTTAACGGTGGACGATTTATGGCATTGGCTTTGAGGATAGTTGCTCTTGTTGTTGCCATGTTTGGAGCTAATTTTAGCTTGAGATTGACTGCTTTCGTTTGCTAGTCAGCTCACCTTGATAATCTTGAAAACATCTCTAGTTGTTCAGAACTTCCAACTTCAAATTTGTTATACTGTTTCCACCCTCCAACAATAATTGAACCTTGTATTCAAAAATTGTTAATTGCTGACAAGTTACTATGCATATCACTATTTCTTGAATCATGACACGATTGATGGGCTAATCAAACTATGTTTCGTGCAATTGAAGAGATGGTAGCAATTTTGAAATCATTTTCTGCCTGCTTAATGAAGACTATCTTAAGATTGAATTGAGCGAGATGCAAAATAAGAAGAAATAATATTTGATCCTTTTAAGAAGAATAAACAAATAAATAAAAATAAATGGATTCCATTAATAGTGTTGGTCAATTCTAATGATCATGACATGTATTTTGGATTAAATGGTCTGGTCTGTCCAATCAATCTAAATTTCATCTTTGTCAAACTTTCAACTTTTAAGTCAAACTTCTATAATCCAACTTTTGCACTAGATTTATGACTAACACTTGACTGGTGGTGCCTCGAAAGGTTTTCACTAACAGGTTATTTTTTTCTCTTATCTCTCACTCACTATCGTACTACGGTGCCCTGAGGGTTTTCACCAATAAGACTCTCTCATTTTTTACTTTCTCTCGAATCAAATGATCTCCTATAGGGATTTTGAGGATTTTCATCGATAAGATTCCCTCATTTTTCACTCCTTAGGCGAGTGACATAACATTTTTCCTTACATAATCAACATTGAAAGCTTGCTTGACTTGTCATTGTTAAATATTGATCAGAAGGTCTTTATTTGACTTGTAACGTGGCTTTTGGACAGGGTTAAAATGAAAAGATTGGCATGAAAGCTCAAAGATATTGCGTAACAGGGTTAAGACTTACAACTTTTGAAATCGACTGTTTTTACAAAAATACAATAAAATAATAATAATAATAATAATTATTATTATTACTGTTATTATTATTTTTGCCACAGTTTTTGTGATGAGGACTTTTTAGATTTTTTTTTTTGCTTGGACCGAACCTCAAAATAAGGTTGCCTACGTATCTTGTCACAGCAAGAATCAGGTCGAACGTAATTCAGGAAGTTTGTTTTTTGTTGTTATTCAAATTTTTTTTCACTCCAATCTTTCTCTCTTTTTTTTTTCTTTTTTTTTTCAACTCTTTTTTCACTTTTCTCTTTTCTTGACCCTTTTTTTTTTCAACTGTGTTTTAATTCCAAAAGAGGGGTATGAAAGAAAATTAAATTGAGACTTAAAAGGGATAGCAAAGGATTACACAGTGTTTGGATAGTAGAATGAAATGTCTTCATCATATCAATTATTAAAATGTCAAATACAAGCAATTCCCTTCAAGATGTGAAGTGAAAATCATACAATATTTCTTTGCAACATATGTATTGATGAATATGTATATCATTTTGTTGCATGTTTGTCAGCTAAGAATCTCCATTTGAGTAATACCTTCTTGACAATAAATGACATACCAAGTTAGATGAAATTTTTCCTTTGAACTATTTTTATTTTTTTTTGGAAGTATCAAGGTTTCTAAGTCCTTTATTCATTTCCTCAAAAAAAAATTCCTTTGATGTATTCATTCCATGACTAGACATAATCTTAAGATCTGACCAAATTCTCTTGCATATCATGTCACAAAATTGAATTGAAAAGAGATGTATATGTGGAATGCCAAATAGAACGGATCAAAGTGACACAAAATAAAGATTATATTAAAGATTTTTTAAAAATGACTTGGTGACAAGACAACAAACTAAATTTAGGTCACAACTCTATAATAACTCAAACTACGACAAGACTCAACAAACAAACGCATAAGAGAAATGATAGAAAGATTTGACTTACTAAAAATAAAAATGATTGCATAGAAGAAATGATGACAAAATAAACTATCTATACACTCTTTTTAGAGAAAAGAAGAGTGTCTCTCAATCACCAAGCTTAACTTTTTAGCCACTGCTTTGCACGTTAGCCTTCGTAAAAGCTCTACCAATTTTAATTGTCTTTTCTTCAGAATTGTCATATTCTTTGTCATCACATATCATCTCGATAAAGTGTACATCACTATGCGCCGGTAGAGGATTCTTAGTAACATTTGGGGGTAATCATTTTGAACCACAATCATCTTTTCTTGAATCATCTCTTTCACCTTTTTTTTAAAATTACGACAATCTTCAATACTGTGCCCTGGAACATCAGAATGGTATGCACATCGTGCTGTAGGATTAAAACCCTTTGCACGTGGATCCACATAATTTTGAGGAATCGGCTCTATTATCTTCAAATGTTTCAACTTATTAAATAAACTCGTGTAAGACTCTACAATTGTTGTGAAATTGTTTCTAGGCCTTGGACCTCCTCCAAATCCCTGTGTCGGATGGAGATTATAAGGTGCTCGAAAATTTTGAGAAAAAGGGTGAACATTTTGATATGTTGGTGCTCGTCATTGAGGATAGTTTGGTGGGTATGCATATTGTTGTGCATTATAGACCGCATATTGAGGTGGAACAATAGAATATTGTGTGTCTTGCATAGGGAGATAGTGATGGTATTGAGGTGGTGCAGATTGATAAAGTGGAGCCCTTGGACTTTTTTGTGTGTCTGATACAACATTCGCTACACCCTCCTTCATTTTCTTTCCCCCAAAATTTCCCGATCCATTTTTAATCACTTCTGTTATGGCTTTCAAAGCAGCTTGACTTACAATCTTTCCAGACTTGATGCCATTTTCCACTATTTCACCAATCTTAATAACTTCAGTAAATGTTTTTCTAACAACGGAAAGTAAATAATGAAAGTAATCTGGTTCCTGCACTTGGAGAAAAACATCAATCATTTCAGACTCTTTCATTGGTGGCTTAACCCTAACAACTTTCTCCCTCCACCTAATAGCATATTCACGAAAATTTTCGGTGATCTTTTTTCTCATGTTGACAAGTGAAGTACGATCTGGAACTATGTCAATGTTATATTGAAATTGTTGAACAAAACATCGAGCCAAATCATCCCATG
>JAJOOH010007971.1:0-12838 GCA_029582605.1 Solanum gracilifrons
GACCTCCGGATGTCGCTTTAATTAATAGTAATTAGATGAAATAAAAAAATAAAAATACCGACCTCATGTGGTCGGTATTTTAATTACATACTACCGACATTCGGAAGTCGGAATTATAAAATATTTAATTGATAAAAAATTCCGACCTCCTGAGGTCGGAATTTTTAATGAATTACAATAAAAACCGACCTCTTGATGTCGGTATTATTTTCTCAATTAAATATAAAAAATACCGACCTCATGAGGTCGGTATTTTTATTGTAATTCATTTTTTTCGGGAAAAATTCCGACCTCCATTTGAAGTCGGAAATTTTTAGGTCGGTATTCACTGTTTTTTTAGTAGTGAGTAGAACAAGATCATAAACAAGAGTAAGAAGGTCTGCTGAGTTGACAAGCAGTTACCTCACAAATCTCCAAGAAGCCTCGGAAAAGAAGAGAATGACAAGTACCACAAAAATCCAAGCTCGTAACCTACAAAAATTTGTAGAAGCAAGGGGTGAGTACCAAACCACACGGTACTCAGCAAGTAAACCTCTAAACACGAGCTAAGGGGATAGAATACAAGTACTTCTTACACCCCAACCGAACCTTCACAACTACAGCCTGCTTAGTACCAGCCCAACATAATAGTTCACAGTTTACAAAGCACATAGCTCAACACAACACTCTAACAATTTCATATCCTCAACAACCACAATAGTTTCATATCCTCAACAACAACAACACTCTAACAATTGCATATCTTCAACAACAAGCTCAATATTCATCAGTCACAAGTTCCATAGAAAGGCACTCACAAGACCAGCAACACACAAGATCAAGTTCACCAATAATAAAGAAGTGCGATGCAATGAAATGAAATGCAATGTCAAGTATAGTGATGCATGTCTAACCTAATGATACACAACCGTTGTCTCTCAATCCGGGACCCATGGGGGACATATCTGTCCATGCATTCATCGCGGCGCGCGATACGACCCTCGATAATAGTAACCATCGCGGTGCGCGATACGTCCCTCGAAATATAGTATCTGTCGCGGCGCGTGACACGTCCCTCGAAATATTGTATCCATCGCGGCGTGCGATACGTCCCTCGAAATGGTTCATCCTCTTTATTTTCTTATTCTTTCTCAATGCACATAACACTTGTCACAACCATGTCTCATAACAATGCAAATGACATGTTCACACAAATAATGAAGAGATGACCATTTTCATAACATTGCACAATTCACAACAACACAATCAGGATACAACATCAACAATGATTCAACAAGCCTTTCAAACAATTCTCAACACATCACACAAACAATTGATCACATTGCCTTTTATTATCCCTTTCTCATCATTAGAATTAATCAATGTGGACAAGTCAGCCCATCACCAAGCCTTATTACCCTAAACACATATTACAAGGAAATACATGAATTTCATACACTTAACAAGGGTTTAGAAATCCATTTGCCTCAATCAATCAAGAATTCACTCCGGGACTTGAGCCTTCCCTTTTCGTTGAGCTTCCAAATCAATGCAATCTATTCAAGTACATAGTCACAATAAGATTCCGAAACTAATAACACTCATGCCACTATAGGTTTAGCCTAGACCCAAAAGCTTACCCAAATTTATAATTAAGTTCCTAACTCTTGATGCCCATTAACTTGTCAATTAATCCAATTCCTTCAAATATCGTAAATCTAATGACATTCACAAAAATACAAACAACAATGACATTATTATTTTCCCAAAAAATCAACTAGGCCTTAACTTATATAGAGTAACAATCTAACTCCTTTAGTGAGCATTCAACTTACTACTTGAAACTGTAGTAACAATTCAATTCCCTTAATCCCCAAAAATTAACAGCAAACAAAAAGGAATATAATAATAATAACAATACTATTAGCACCCACTGTTACCATTAATTTCCTAAACAACTCACAACCCATTTTAACTAACATACAACAATTTCACCTTAATTTCCCCAAACTCTTAATGAATTAAAATATTAACTAACATCAAAGAAAAGTCTCATATCCTAGTAGTGTTTCATCCGCCAACCATAGCAATTTAACCAATTCGCTCTAGTCCATCAATATATATATATATATATATATATATATATATATATAATATGCAACAATCTGTACAAGAATAGAAAAATTAGCTTCACATATACATATTTATTTATTTACCTAAAATACTCCTTGTTACCGCCGCACAAGTTCTCCACGAACTTTTCTTTCGCTTTCGTCCGCTGAGTTCTTGCCTTTTCTTTTCTTTTTCTTTTTTTCCCCCCTAAATTATGATCCAATAATTCTCAACCCTAATAATTATTTTCCTATATGGGTCAAGTTGTATTAAACTAATTATAAACTTAACCCATTAAGCTTTAACTAAAATTAGTTATTTAATAATTAACCATCAATTAGTTCACTCTAGTTAAATGAATATTCAAAATTTTCAAAAATGACCTTCCGGGTCATTACACACAACATTCTAAGAACCTAAAAAAAGTTGAACCGCAATTAAATTGATTCATCTTAAAATTTTCTAATTTACATAATGTTGCAATCATCATGCAGTTTGAATGTATTCAATATTCAAGATCTAAAATCTACACTTTCAAGCACTTATATCTATAAAAATAGAAATTTAAAAAAAAAAAAAAAAAAAAGAATTGTTCTACCTTTGAAAATATGCACAGCACAAAAAAAACATAATCAGTAACAAAAAATAATTGCTAGAAATACATTAAAAATCTTGCATTTAACACAATAACTTAAAAGTATTTTATAATGCATCTGACTGGTCATTAAAATTATCACTATCTAATTTTTCATAGATCAACTCCACCCATAGCTACCTATATTCTAAGTCAAACCCTCAATATCGTAATTAAATTTATTTATATAATAAAAAATCAACATAAAAATTTGAAACATAAAAAAGTTAAATATTTTATTTTTCAAAATGTTTCAATGCATTTCTTCGGTATCTCTTTGTCCATCTCATTAACATAACTTTAAGAGACATGACTTGACAATTTAGTGGTGGTAAATGGGTGGGATGGGTTAAATTTGGGTGGGTTGAAAATTGGTCAACATAAAATGGATAATAATTCAATTCGTTCATATTTCATATGGGTAAAAATGGATTGAATAACAAATGGGTTGGGTAAAATACAAGTTTACTCATATTTTCATGAGTAAAGAGTACTTTAATTTAAACTAGTGAAACTATCCGCACTTCGCGCGATTGTAATAGAAATTAATAAATTAATTTATTTTACTATTTATAAAAAAAAAAATTTATGAATTGACAAATTTTTTTATTATAATGAAGTAGTATGAAATATTTATATTCAAGTCAATGACATAAAAGATAATGTAAATCTTTGTCTTCATCTTGAACATGATATCTTTTTTTCAAGTGTTTTTTCAATATGCTAAACAGATATTATATGCAAATGGTAGACCAAACAATTTAGAGTGCATAAATGGCGAAGTAAATAAAATAAGAGGTCATATTTTGAAATAACAATTTATGTATTAAGTTGAAAATCATATATTTTGTTTAAATTTCATCTATTTTTTTTATTACTTGATCATTTATGAAAACATTAATTTTGTTATTTTAAAAAGATTTTGAACTTGTACGTTCAGTCTTTATTATCACATTTGTTTACTATTTATATATTAAAAAAATATTTTTAAAAATAATAAAAATGAAACAAACATGAGTTATCAATAATATTTAAGGGCAGAAGTTATAATGAAGATAAGAGACATGAGTTATCATAACTTTAACATATACTATTACTAGGGAATTTGGCCGCGCTTGGCGCAGTTAAGAAATATATATATGTAAATTTATTTTAAAAAATAATTATTATACAAGAAATAAAAAATTAATTATAGAAATAAGAAAAATAATAAAATCACAATACTAATATTTTTGTAGAATTAGAGCTTGAGTGAATTACACTTTTATTACCAAATATTTTTCAAAATTAAAAGACTAATTTATTAAGAAATTTTTTTCATATATTATGATGTTAATAAATAAAATTCAGATAAACATATTTAAGGACTTGATTTTTTTTTCTTATTTTTGTCAAATGATAAATTTACTATCCGATGAATCTTCCTTTAATTCAAAAAAATAAATGATGAAACTAAAAATAGGAGGAAAAAGAGATAAATATTTATATTTCATTTCTACTTTGATATTTAATCATTTCTTTGTCCTTGTTTTTTCTCTTATTCATCATCGTCTAAATAATTATTTTTCTCTATTTTTCATTATCATCTAAATAAATCTCTATTGCTAATTTTTCTTATATATCTTATATTATTCTGGTAATTCTTTAGAAGTAGAAGAAATGAACAAATTTAAATGGTTCTTCACCATAAAAAATGCCTAAGAATTGCATATTTCAATACTTAATATGTATTTATTTTGAGTCATGAGTAATAAAATTTGAACATTTGTTGGCGTAGTTAGTTGTGTTCTGACAAAGTTACAAATAACTAATTTGAGCCTAAATGAAAATGTAATTTACTACAATTAAAAAATTTATAAGAACCTAAATTTTAAAAAAAAATATAGAGAACATATGAAAAAGTAAGTAAAAAGAGAAAAATAACAACACAAGTTTGTCAAGTCCTTAATCACAAAAGCAAAGATGATAAAAAATCAGATAATCAATGCAATTATTTTTGAGCTTTTATCAGTCACCCTTTCCATTTATATCCAATAGTCTTTTCATGGAGTCAAACTAAAGTATAAATTTGATACTATAACAATAATATAGAATATCACTATTTTAAATATGGAATAAAAATAATAATCTTGAGTAGGAATCTAATGAAACAAAAAATATGAATTTATATAGACAAAATTGAAGAAATCAATATCATAAGGTATCTTAAATTTTGAAATTAAATAATTGGGAGTTATGATTATGAAAATTTAAAGAAAAGAGTTAACAATATTAATTAAAGTAAAAGTTCAATTAGGTATAAGTTATGGAGATAAGAATTTTAAAATAAATAAAACAAGGAAAAAATAAAATAATGAAGACAAAAAAAAACTCATGTACTATTCAACATTTGTTGGGTGTTTAAGTTTTTAATAGGAAAGCAAGCAAATAAACGTCTTCTCTTTTTGTATTACTCCATTGTGTTTAACAAAATTGAAAGAGGAAAAAAAATACAATAAAAAAGAGACAAATATCTTGAAATATTAAAGTAGTAAATATTGAGACTTTTAATATTTTGTAACAAAGAATAATAGTGAGTGTATATAATTTTTCACACATTAAGTATAACAATAAATAGAGGAGTAGTAATTGATATATTTATTTTTTGTACAATAATAAGTAAGTAGAAAAATATGGAAAATTGTCAAAAAAAAAAATGAGGAAAAAAAGATAAATAGAATCTTTGGCCAAAGAGAGGTGCAACTTCACTTCTCTAACATCTAGTTTATATTATATAGATATTTTTAAGTACAACAATATGTAATAACTATGAGAAATGTACCATAGATAATATACCTTTCAAGCATGGCAAAATTTTAGAATATTGAAATTAAAACAATACAATAATGAATCTTTAAAATATTGGAAACATTCAAACTTTATACTAATATGATCATCTCTCTTCATGAATCTTTCAACATAATTAAACTTCCTTCTTCATTTTGATGATCTTGTACCAACTTAATATGTACATCTCTTTATAATGAATCTTTGAAGAATATATCTTTGATCTTCATCAAAGTGAAGAACATATCATGTCACTATCTTTTCTATGATTTCTTATGAAAAAGATGAAGAATAATTTTTATCTTAAAAAAAAAGAGAAAAAAAACTACATTATTAGAAAGAAAGAATGAGAAAAAACCTACACTAATAGAAATAAAGAATGAGAAAAAAGCTATACTAATAGAAAGAAAGAATGAGAAAATGAAAAATGAATATTCAACATCTCCATGGATGATTGTAATTTATAGATTTGATAATCCACAAGAATAAGTTGAAGAGACATGTTATTTAAGTAGAGAATATGAATAGATGGAGGCTTTTTGTAACTCATTAGATAAAATTAGAATAGTAAATATGATTAGTTTTTTTTATTTAATAAATAAAATATTTAATGAAAAGAACTAAGAAAAAAATCTCTCAAAAAAAAAGAAAAAAGATAAATATGAACGGAGGTCATAGAGGGGTGTCACATCACCTTTTCTATGTTTCTCATTTATATTATATATAGATTAGGACATTAAATACATTAATCGTTATGCATTGATTTTATTTGTAAAAATAAATAAATGACCGAGAAATATTAGGGGTAAAATCATAAAAAATAAGAAAAAAGATAAATAACTTGATTGCATAAGATACAATCATAATACATAAACATGAGTCTTTACTTGGTTTCAGTAGACAATTATGACCTCCAACTTTGAGTGTGCACAAGTAGACACTTAAACTTATATAAAATTGAACAAGTAGACACATGTGTCCTACATGACATAATACACATAGAACACCACGTAGGACACAAAATTGTCATGTAGGGTGTCATGTAGGATGAATGTGTCTTTTTGTTCAATTTTATACAAGTTTAAGTATATACTTGTGCACACCCAAAGTTAAAGGTCATAGTTGCCCGATGACACCAATTTAAGGGTCATGTTTATGTTTTATACCTAAGATACGTGTCATATTACAATCTCAAAGACCATAATTAAATAATATATAGACATAGATATTCATAATTATGTAGCTAATACATATAAAAATAACCTATATTATTATATTCACAAAGTAATAAAAATGAAAGAAAAAACTTCTAAATACATTTCAGACAAGAAAAGAATAGCGACAAAAACAAATTGTTACATGTATAAACGAATAAGCAATGATATCATATAGTAATTTATTTCATCTTTGATTTTCTTTGAGAGAAAAATCAAAATACAACTTATTCTCATAATTCTTTTGGTTGAAATAAGATAATTATATTAATTATGTTTTATAATAAAAAGTAGGATTATAGAGGACCAAATGACTAATGTTGTCAATATGTGTAGCTAAGTTACTATTACAAGTCAAAATAGAAAAAAAAAATCTCTAGTAAAAGTAATTCCTAACCATGCTTCAAAAAATACTCTTCTAAGACTTCCTTTGTAAGTAGATCCACCACCATATTCCACTCTCTAAAGCTATGTCAAAAGCTCTCGTCATATGCTATCAATTATTTTTAACACAATTAACAATAAATAAAATAAATTATTTAATTATAATAATATAAAACACTAGAAAAATATAAACAATTGTTAATATGGTATTGTTCTATGTATGGTATTTATAGTATTTATATTCTTATCATGCCAAATAAAAAATATTTACATCAAAAAAGGAAAGAAATCATAACTACAATTGTAAGTTATGAAATTATTATGACTAAAAATTAAAGGGTATGAGTTATGAGTAGTAACTCTTTATGAATATATTAAACTAGTAAAACTATTCGTGCCTCGTGCGAGAATTTAATATTACAGAATTTATAAAACAATACTTAAAACATATGCGTCATTAAAATTAAAACAATATATTATCTTACATGCAAGATAACGTAGTAACGAACATTAATAATGCAAAGGAAAATGATAATTATAACATCTTATCATTTATCTTTCAATCAATCATATTTAATTTGATTTTATAATTTATCATTTTGCTTCCAGGGAGTGTCAATATTTGATATTTTTGGAGATTCAAATGAACATCAACCTAAGATATTACATTTTCTAATAAATAAATAATCGTTGGTGAAGGGATAAATAAATTTTAAAAGGTTGAAAAAAGTGAATATATATTCTAATTTTAATGTGTAGAAAGTTCAGCCATATCTTTTGCTTTACATATATCATTTTAAAGTTCATCCATTTAAATGTATCATAAGAAATTATTAAAATGGAAAACTAAATGAAGAATGTATCATATTAGACAAAAATTCAACTTATTATATATACAGGAAAAATATTACACAAAAACTATTCAGTTTGTTTGGGTACTTTTTAAAAATCAGCATACTAGAGTGATGAAGTTCAATTTAAAACTACACTTCTATTTCAATCGCAGTGTCGAGAGACACATCTATTACTTCAAGAAAAGTATTTACAACTTGCAGTAAACTTGAGAATCTATCCATACTTCATATTGAATATGATCAATTAATTTATTGGGTAGTTATATATGTCTTTGGGATTAAAAGAGGCTCCAGTCTAGTCATATTCCTCTATAGGTCATCCAACACAACATCCTTGAAGCCATGTCAAAAGTTTATTAATTCTTGTCTTCTTTTCCTGGTTCACTTCGCACATCAAGGCACGATAAGGTTTTTAAGGTCTTTATGTCCTTACAATGACATACCAAATTTGAATTATGTCTTCAAGAGATGGTTGTATAGATTTTAAGGGATTTTTTTTTAATTGTACCTTCAACAATTTCAGTAGAGAAGACTTGTGTGAAACTTATAACAATAACTTTGCAGAAACATATTGTCACGACCCGAGCCTACACCCTGGATGTGGGCGACACTCAAGAACCATTGTTGGTCCCCATCGAACCCTCATTTTGGCTGACTACAAGCGGAAGACTAACCATCAAATTAAAAGAAAGGTTTAAAAATAGTTTACTGAATCTCAAAACTTCACTGAATATACAAAGTATGAAACATAAGTTTTAAATAAAATATTTGAAACTGAAAGACTCCAAACTTGTCTATCTTTGAAGTCTCTACTATACAAAGATGAGTGTTGGGACAAAATCCATGACTCCTCAAAAGAACTACTACTAGCAACTTATAAAACTGGAGTCCTCCAAAAGCAAGGAGACCTCACTCGAAAGTTGACGAGCGGATGAAGTGTTCTCAATAAACTCCTATTGAGGTACCTAAAAACCTGTATCTGCACATTGAAAGATGTAGGTTGAATGACATCAGTACATTGAATGTACGAATATGTAATATAGTTGAATAACAAACCTATATCTCAATAAACTCCTATTGAGGTACCTAACAACATGTATCTGCATCATTGAAAGATGTAGGTTGAATGACATCAGTACATTGAATGTACGAATATGTAATATAGTTGAATAACAAATAACTGAATGAAAGGACTATTGTAGATATGGATATATATTCAACTGAATGTAAAGAAATAAAGAAGTGAAATTATTAAAACTTTACAAAAATACTTACTCATCTCGGAACTCAACATATTAAGTGATATAATAAAAATACACTAAGTTCTATACTTTGTCGGGGTATAAAGCACCTCAACTAAGTGGATCCACTAAGTTCTGCCCGAAGACACTTAGGATTCATCTAAAAAGTGTGATCTTGTACCCATGCATACATGGTTTATGAGGAATGTGAGTTGTCTGAACGCATCCCCATATCGGTGCTCAATACTAAAAGATATGTGTACTCTTTTTTCTTCACTAGGATTTTTTCCCATAGGGTTTTTTCCTAGTGAGGTTTTAACGAGGCATATTATCTATGGACATCCAAAGGGGAGTGTTATAAAATATTATGGTATGTATGTCCACTACACCAAGAAGTTACTGTGACTAATTATCTCCATTACTTTCCTCCATTACGAAGATAACCTCCACATTTATTATGATATAGATGTCCACTATACCAAGAAGTTACTATGACTAATTATCTCCATTATTTACATCCATTATGAAGATAACCTCCACCTTTATGACCATTATTTTTATAATCTTTCACCTCCATAACCTCCTCAATTATATTCATGTTGATGTCATGTTTATGACTAACCTGTTGTATGCTTATATGTTACACTATAAATAGAGACATAAAGGTTCATATTATATGACTTAAATATTTTGTGAACACTTGAAAGAAAGAAAATTATGTTATATTGTTCCTCTTATCTTATATTTTTGTTGTCTTTTTTTTTAGGGACTATACACAAAAACACCCTTGAACTTGGCAACAAAACTTACTTTAGCACTTTAACTTTACGGGTAATTATTTACCCCCCTAAACTTAATTCAAGTGAATTTAATATCACCCGAATGGCTGACGTGGCAAATTATAACAATATCAGCGCGTAAAAAAAAGAAAAAAATTAAATGGGCCCCTTTTTCTTTTCAGCCAATACAATTTTTTCCATTTCTTCTTCTTCTTCCTTACGCCCTTTACCCCAAACCCAACCAATTTCTTCTCTTCTTAATTCTTTCTTCTTCCTCACAGCCTCCACACCTCTCCTCTTGTTCCTCTATTTCTTTCTTCACCCTAATCTCTGATTTTCTCCTTCTTCTAAGTAATTTATAATAAAAGAGAAAGTTTCAAATCAAAACAACAAATCTCTAAAAAAATTCAACCATGATTTGATTAATAAAGAATTAACAAAGTGTCAGAACCTAAAAAAATAATTAATCATCTAACTTTAAACATTATTTATTCTATACCTGGATATGCATTAGGAAGTTAAACACGGAAATTAATAACAGATCTTAAAAAATTAAGCACACTGATTTTGCACAAATTTAAAAACGCCATTGTTGATATAAGTTGATAGCTTCACTTAGCTGAAAAAAAGAAACTATGGTGATTGATGGAAGTAATAATAAATAATTACAAAGTAATGAAAAATATGATGAATTGGTCAGAGTGAAATTTTTGATATTAAGAACTTGACCCAGATGAAATAATGAAGAGACAGGTGAATAGTGAAAATAAAAGTTTTAAAAAACGTGGGAAAATAAAAATAAAGAAGAAGTGTTTTTTTTTCAATTATCTGACGTGTCATCGATGTGGCACAGAGGAGGCGCTTAAGTGGCGCGCGTGCATTTCACCCATAAGTATGAAACTGGTATTGTATGTGTAAGGTGATATTAAATTCACTTGAATTAAGTTTAGGGGGTAAATAATTACTCGTAAAGTTAAAGTGATAAAGTAAGTTTTGCTGCCAAGTTCGAGGGTGTTTTACGTATTTTCCCTTTTTTTTATATTATTTTTATTCTTAAGTTTTACAACCAGACACATATTTTATTTAATTTTAAAAAAAAAAAAGAAATCATAATATTAAACAGAAAGACTCTTTTGGTATTCTTTTGGCTCAAGTTTTGAAATGTTGAAAAAATGAGCAGGGCAGAAAAGGTGTGTCTTTCCCTGTTAAGCTACTGCAAAACACTTGGAAACCTCAACCAAATCCACGCCTTTGTTTATAAATCCGGCCTTGAGACCAACCCACTGATCGCCGGAAAACTTGTAATTCTTGGTGCCCTTCAAATTTCTGATG
The DNA here is from genome assembly GCA_029582605.1 of Solanum gracilifrons. Classification (NCBI taxonomy): domain Eukaryota; kingdom Viridiplantae; phylum Streptophyta; class Magnoliopsida; order Solanales; family Solanaceae; genus Solanum; species Solanum gracilifrons. The sequence continues at coordinate 11,356 of JAJOOH010007971.1, forward strand.
CTATTGATTACGCTCGCCGTCTGCTCATACACAATCCAAACCCAGATGTGTTCATGTACAACACCTTCATCCGAGGTGAATCTCAGTCAGGCTCACCTAAGAATTCAGTCAACTCATTCATTTACATGCTGCGACAATCATATTCTCCTCCTGATAGTTTCTCCTTTACTTTTGTACTCAAAGCAGCGGCTAATTTACGGTGTTTAACAACTGGGTTTCAGCTGCATTGTCAAGCTATTACTCGTGGGCTTGATACCCATCTCTTTGTTGGAACTACAATGATTAGTATGCATGCGGAATGTGGGTTTGTTGAGTTTGCTTGGAAGGTGTTTGTTCAAATACCTCAACCAAATGTTGTGGCGTGGAATGCAATACTTACAGCATATTTTCGAAGGAGTGATGTAAGTGGTGCAGATAAAGTGTTTGGTTTAATGCCGTTTAGGAATTTGACTACTTGGAATGTAATGCTGGCAGGGTATACTAAAGCCGGGGAACTTGAGCGTGCAGAGGGGTTGTTCTTGAAGATGCCAAGTAGAGATGATGTTTCTTGGAGTACTATGATTGTTGGATTTTCTCATAATGGTTGCTTTGATGAGGCGCTTCGGGTTTTCAGGGAGTTGGTTGGGAGTGGAAGTAAGCCGAATGAAGTGAGCTTGACGGGTGCTTTATCTGCGTGTGCTCAAGCTGGGGCGTTTAAGTTTGGGATGGTATTGCATGCATTTATAGAGAAAGTGGGGTTGGTTTGGATAACTTCTGTGAACAATGCACTTTTGGATACTTACTCCAAGTGTGGAAATGTGTTGATGGCTCGTCTTGTCTTTGAGAGAATGCTTGGGAAGAAAACCATTGTTTCTTGGACTTCTATGATTGCAGGGTTTGCAATGCAAGGATATGGTGAAGAGGTGATAAAATATTTTCATGAGATGGAAGAATCTGGGACCAGACCTGATGGGGTCACTTTTATTTCGGTACTTTATGCATGTAGTCATACTGGTTTAGTTGAACAAGGTCATGAGCTATTCAGTAAAATGACAGAAACTTATGACATTGAACCAACTATTGAGCATTATGGTTGTATGGTTGATTTGTATGGTAGGGCTGGTCAGCTTCGTAAGGCATATAATTTTGTGGTTCAAATGCCAGTACCACCCAATGCCGTTATCTGGCGAACACTTCTTGGGGCTTGCAGTTTTTTTGGCGACATTGAAATGGCTGAGCAAGTTAATAAAAGACTCTCTGAGCTGGATCCAGACAATTGTGGTGACCATGTTTTGCTGTCCAACATTTATGCATTTGCTGGGAAATGGAAGGATGTTGCCATGGTGAGGAGATCAATGGCTGAGAAAAATATGAAGAAAATACCAGGTTGGAGCATGATTGAAATAGACAAGGTCATGTACAGTTTTGTAGCAGGTGATAAACGAAATGAGATTACTGAAGAGGCTTATAATAAGTTAAGTGAGATAATGTTAAAACTTAAAGT
>JAJOOH010007972.1:0-14584 GCA_029582605.1 Solanum gracilifrons
AAATTTAATATATAAATCTCCTTGAATTGATCATCGGTATTTCTTTAATTGATAATGTATTTCATATCTAAACCACTAGTATATAAGACTTGATTTGTTAAACTACTCGGGTGAACACATACTGGAGGCTCTTATGATCCGTGAACACATCAATATGAACATCATACAAGTAATGTCTCCAAATCTTTAGTGCAAATACTACGGCTGCAAGCTCGAGGTCATGAGTCGGGGTGTTCTTTTCATAGACCTTAAGCTGTCTAGAAGGATAAGCTATAACCTTACCTCGCGGCATCAGCACACAACCTAGGCCGACCCTGAATGCATCACAATAAATCACATAACCATCTGAACCATCTGGTAGAGTCAAGACAGGAGATGTAGTCAACCTAGTCTTCAGTTCTGAGAAGCTTTACTCACACTCATCTAACCATTGAAATTCGACCTTCTTCTGAGTCAACTTGATCAATGGGGAAAATATGGATGAAAATCCTTCAACAAATCTCCTGTAATAACTGGCCAAACCTAAGAAATTTAGGTGGGTTTGGGCCAGTGTTGTACTGCCATAATTATTTGGAGAATCCACTCGGATCCCTTCGCTGGATACCACATGACCAATGAAAGTGACATACTGTAACCAGAATTCACATTTGCTAAACTTAGCAAATAGCCGATGATCCTTGAGAGTTTGCAAAACAACTCTCACATGAGTCATATGGTCCTCCTCAGTCCGAGAATAAATAAGGATATCATCAATAAAAATGATAATGAACAAGTCAGAATATTGTTTGAACACACTGTTCATTAAGTCCATGAAAGTTGTAGGAGCATTTGTTAGTCCAAAAGATATAACTACGAATTCATAATGACCATATCGAGTTCTGAAGGCGGTCTTCAGAATGTCACTCTCTGACTCTAAGCTGATGATAGCCGGATCTAAGGTCTATCTTAGAAAAACAACTAGCACCCTGAAGTTGGTCGAACAAGTCATCAATCTTGGGAATGAGATACTTATTCTTGATTGTGACTTTGTTCAGCTGCCGATAGTCAATGCACATTCTGAGGGAACCATCTTTCTTTCTCACACACAACAAAAGAGCACCCCATAGAGAGACACTAGTTCTGATGAAGCCCTTATCAAGAAGGTATTTCAACTATTCTCTTAATTCCTTAAGCTCGGCTGGAGCCATTCTGTAAGGAGGAATCAAAATGGGCTGGGTATTTGGAAGGAAATCTATTCCGAAGTCGATTTCCCTTTTGGACAAAACTCTGAGAAGATTTTATGGGAACACTTCTGGAAACTCATTTACTACTTGGACTGACTCAAGAGTTGGGGTTTTAGAGTTTGAATCCTTAACCCGAACAAGATGATAGATATACCTTTTGGAGATCATCCTTCTGGCCTTGAGGTAAGAGGTAAATAGACCTATAGGCACTGAGCTACTACCCTTCCACTCTAAGACTGTTTCGTTTTAAAATTGAAACCAAATGATTCTAGTCCTACAATCGACTGAGGCATAACATGAATGTAACCAATCCATGCATATAATGATATTGAAATCTACCATTTCTAACTCTACAAGGTCTGCTGAGGTGACTTTCAGAGAGACTGTGACAGGGCAATCTCTGTATACCCGTCTGGCTATAACAGGGTCACCAATTGATCTAGAGACTAAGAAAGGTTCTGAGAGAGTTTATGGACTAACGCCGAAGTTTACTGCTAAATACGGAGTTACAAAAGACAAAGTAGCTCCTGGATCTAACAATGTGATGAGTCCATAATTTGGACTCATTTAGGGCTTTATTTTGATAGATTTAGTGTCCTCAAATGTATATTTTGTCTCAATAATTGATGTAAATCCTTAAGTTTCAGGTATTTGAGTTGAGAGACAAAGCATGGACGCTATCAAGCAAAAAAGGAACAAGGCGGCTGAAAGAACGAAGAAATGAAGGCATGGGGATGGCCTAATGCATTAAGCGAGCCGCTGAATGGCCTTAACCTCGACCAAAGTTCCAGTGTGTTGAGCCCTGAAGGAAAAGATCAACTTATCGATGAAAGGGAGAAGTCGGCGCGTCATCGAACAGTTCTGCGAAGCAACACCATATCGCCCAATGATTCAAAACGTGAAGATGCTAAAGGAAAAAGCTGAAAGGCGATGAACCAGACTAAAGGGATAATGGTCGAGTGCATCGGCGATCCTGACTAACTACGCCGAGTGGTCCTTCGCAGCACAAATTTTTGAAAACTATAAATACCCATTTAAATCTGTAGCTTAATATCAAGGTTTATAATTCAGAAACCAAATTTTAGAATATTTCAGTTTTAGTTCTTATAGTTTTTGGGAGACATTGTTCTTGAGCTTGAAGGTTTTGAAGGTTTTCAACTCCAAGAAATTGGAAGTGGGTCTTAAAGAATTTTCATCCTTGATGTGCTTAAAGACATTATTTATTGTACCCATTTGATGGAAACACTTTTTGGTATCGATTTCTATCTCTTTTTCATGTCTAGCTAAAATCCCAATTCTTGGGGTGTGATTATGTGAATATGGGTTAAATTTATTGTTGGGTTATTGCTCATTAATAGTCTATTTATTGTTTAAATGTGATTTCTTTTAGTAGTTGTGTTTGAACTTAATGAAATTGTAGTTGCTAATACGATTTCAACTTCCTGTTTTTGGCTTGCTCGAGAGAGAGCTTTTAAAACCAAGACTACTAAATCGATAGGATGTGGTTATTTGGTCGTCGTGGGTTCATCTCGAGAGAGTGAATCCTAAGCCTTCTCCCATACATTCATCTCGAAAGAGTGAATGGGGTAAGGCGAATGTTGTGCTTAATTGCTGCAACTCGGTGTTCGAGAAAAACCGAGTTGATTCGAGGTAAGTTGTTCGAGAGAAAATTTACCCCCACTAAAGTCTAGCTTCATTACAAATGTTCATCGATTTACTATCAATAGCATCTACCCGATTGTTTATTTTATCTCATATTCCTACCACATCCCAAGAATCCCGTCTCTCTATTTTCGCATCTTTATATTTTTGTTGTTTTTGTTTATTAGTTGAATACAAATCCCCATTGATAATTGACATTTGTGTCACCTTTAGATTTAGTATGTTTTTATTCGTTAATATTTATAGCTATGATTGATTAGAACATAATTTTACTTTTCTATTTGATTCTCGACTACTAACCGCTCCCTTGGGAATTGACCCCAACCCATTCGGTTGGGTTATACTCACGCGATCTTGACACTTGAATTGGAAGTTGTGTCTTTGATTACGTCAAACATGAAAATGGCGCCGCTGCCGGGGAGTTGTGTTGGTTGAGAATTTTTAGTTAAGTTAGATTTTTTTCTTGTTAGTGATAGTTATACTCACTTAATTTTTAGCTTTGTGTTTTGCTTGTTTGAGCTATGAAACAGAGAAGGTGAGTATGTCGAGCAGTACTCACGAGCAAATGGAGTTTCCTCCATTGGAAGTAATGTTGTTCAGGGATCACATTCTAACCTTTAAACAATTGGAAGGTGAACGGATTCATGAGGCATGGTCAAGGTTTAAAGAACTGCTAGTTATATGTCCAACTCATGAAATTCCCGATATAGTACTCCTGGATTGCTTTTACATTAAGTCTTGGTCCCGGAAAAAAAGTATTGGCTGACCAAGGCATTCCGGGTGGTATTACATGACAACCCTTTGTGATAGCAGCCCACCTGCTTGACAACATGGCTAAAAGAAACCAAGAAGCAGAAAATGACTTCATGACGGCCGCATTGATGACTTAAATGGATGAGTTGGCCAAAAAGATTGTGGGGATTGAAGTCCAATGCAAAATGAAGGACAAATACATCCCTCCTCATGAGAGAAGAATGCCTAAAGACAACGAGGGTAAATGTGTCGAAGGAATGCTCTCAAACATTCTCCACAAGGCGAATGAGAATGATAGAGTGCTAGAAGAGATGAAATAGACCGTCGAAGTGATGAAATAGATGAATGGTTCTCATTCCAGATCTATCCAACTGCTCGAGAACCTTATGGATCATGTGATGCCTCAGCTCTACCTGCAACAAAACAGAGGGTTGCCAAGTGATGCCATGGGCTAACCCCCAATGTGGAGTTTAGGTGACGACTTGTGTCGTGCCACGACGTTAACTAAGGCTCTATTTGGGAGGCAAACCAAAGCCCTTTATTGCTTTAATTTTGTTTTAGAAATAATGGTGTTGATTTTGCAGGTTAAAGTGTGGAGAGTGTTTGGAAATTACAGGTTGGCGAGCTACAAGGTCCAGTCGGCGCATCACCGAATAGGTCGGCAAGCCCAACCTAATCCATTATTTGACTAAAGACATCTTCAAAATCGAGTCTGTAAAACTCGGTGAACCCAGAAAATTATTGGCGAGTCGTCGACCAGTTCGGCGATCCCGACGTAGATCGCCGTTTGGACCCTCACATTAACTGGAGGGACTGTAAAATTCGGTGAGGTATGTGAAAAATCGGCGTATTACCGAGTGGGTTGGCAAGCGCGACAAACAACGTCGAATGGTGAAATCTAGATGTTTTTTTTAAAATGGGCTAAAGGTTTAAATTTCCAACTCTTCACTTTCACTCGCTTTTATTCCTCTCAAATTCACACCAGCATAGTAGTCTATATTTTTCTTGTTTATCCACTGTATTTTAGCTGTTGATTTGTGTTCGGAGAAGATTACATTGCCACCTAGCATCTCAATCTTATTTTAATTAGCTTTAAAAGTTAGTTTTCTGAACCGCACATTTATTATTATTAATTTGTACTCTTATGCAAGCAATATCTTTCATGTTGATGTGTTGGGCCTCTCTGGTAGTGCTAGGATGATTGTTGCCTATTTTTAAATTCGAACATCTTGCCTGTTTTGAGCGTATTGCTAAAATCCCATAAATTTGCGTGGTAAAAGGAATTAAATTTTGTGGGGTTGTACTTGCTTGTCGTTGAGTTTATGTAACACTCCAATCCTAGGTAAGGCGGACAAGTATCATATGAACACATGATTTACAAGTGACCTGTGATTAGAAAGTAAACTACTATGCATATAGATTTACTGATGAGAAGCTTCATATACAACACATATTGACTAGCTAAACCGATACATGTGACAAGTGAAACTATGAATACAAATGATAGCTTTACAATGTCTACAAAGCCTCTACTGGAATCCATGACTGTACCACTATGAAATACGCATAGTAAAGACTCGGCAAATGCCCGAATCAACCTGGAGCTCACCAATAACCACTGAGTATATGTGCTTCTATTGGGCAGATCTACTAGTTGAGTACCTGTACCTGCAACATGAAATGCAGCATCCCCAATAAGGGACGTCAGTACGAAAAACTGTACTGAATATGTAAGGCATAATACAACCATATGTAAAATGAGAGCTCAAGTGAAACCAAATAGCAATAAATAAGGATTAGAGACCACATTTGCTTATACTTGCGGAATCGTGTATGTTACATTCTTTTCTTTACGTTTCTTTGCATTATAATATTTATAAGACATATGATACAAATGACCAGCTGATCAGCGGTAGACGAGGATGACCCATGCTAGGCAATTTAAAATATATTCCCTCTATTTCAATTTTTCTGACACATTTCAGTTTTCGAAATTCAAACAAGTCTATCTTTGAACGTAAATTTTTCACATGTCTTTTAAATATTTTGAATTGTCAATTATTGTGTCTCGTAATACTTTTTAAGGTGTTTACAAATATATAAATTTTCATTTTAAATTTTTTGAAGATTCCATGAGTAAATTAACTGTCAAACTTAAATTGTTTTGACTCTCGAAAAATGAAATGTGTTACATAAATTGAAACAGAGAAAATACTAAAATTTTGCACAATAATACAAAGGGTTGACATTTAAAGAGTCATAAGTACTGACCATATCAGAAATGCATTTACACCTAAAAAATGATAAATCTATTTTCACTACTATAGTTATATCTCAAATTAAATCACACCTATTTTGTGGTCACGTAAAAATTCAATTATCTACATAAAGTAAATTGTTTTTGCAATATTATCTTTTTCGCTAGAAAGTTATATAAAATATTAATTATTAAATTTAAAATTTTAAAATAAAATTAATAAATTAAATATCACTTATTTTATTTCAATATATTTGACATGTTTTTGTTTTTAATCTGCTTTAAAAGGATTGACATTTTCTTTTTATAGCAACTTTTTAATATAAATTTTTACATAATATATTTAAGGTCACAAAATTAAAATATTTTAATATAATTGGCATATTTTTAATTTTAAATAACTAAATTCAAAAATCAAATTAATAAATATCATTTTAAGGAGAATATTTATTAACGCAATATACACCAATAAAATGGAAATGGAGTAATACTACCGTATTACCTAACAGAAATCAGATATTTGAATGAACACAAGAAGGAAATTGAAATTTCAAAAGCCTGTAGTTGGGCCCACACGCTAGAAGTATATCAATTCTATTGTTTTTGTACAATTTACATTATGCTCAAACTTTGTAATATTTACCAAATACACATGTGAGAACGTATGTAAGAAATACACATATGAGGGGTACAAATAAAACATGACAAAAGTGATATTTAGTTCTTCGTGATGGTGTAAAAAAGGGTAATGTTGTACAAGACACAATAATTTTCACCATTGCCTACGTGGAGATTATATATTGATTTGGTAGTATTAAGGATTTAAATAGGATTAAATAGGAAGAGGGTTTTATTTAATTAAGGATTTGTTTCCCAAGAGTCTGCTGCCTCTTCTTCTTTGTTCCTCTCAAAATCAAAATCGTCACTACAACCACTGTTGGATACTCAACTTTTGCTCTTTGTCTTCTAGCATTCGTGGCCATCGGACCTTTCTGGTAAGTCTTTCTTTTACTTCAATTTAATTCTCTCCTCATACTTTGTTGGACTTTTCCTCTATGTTTGATTCTAAGCATCAGAATATTGAGTTCTGATTTATGAATTGATTTTTCATAAGTATGAATTAAAATAGGGTAGGATGGAGGCAGGGAGAGGCAAGGGGAGGTGGGGCGAGGCAAGGCAGAGAAGGGTAGGATTGGGCGAGTCAGGGCGAGGCAGAGGGGCAGGATGGAGTGAGTCAGCGCGAAACTCAATCTGAGATATTAGAAAGACCGAAATCACTATAGTTCTGTGATCTAATGGGAGTTGCAGGACCACAAATATTAAATTTAAGTGTGTCCAATAAAACCTCCATAGGTTGCCACGGAGAAAAAAACTTGTTCCTTAGTAGCTCTACATTGCTCAGGGATGACCATAGAACTGCAATCACCAAAAACAAATATAAGACAACCAATGTAACCGGCAAAAACATCATTTCAACCACCCATATAATTTGTTGCAGAATGGACAATGATGTCACCTCTAAGAATAAAATCTCGATTTCTGGAAACTAGATGAAAGTATTCTTTGGGAACTTGAATAGAAAGAAAATTTCCAAGAACAAAGGTTATTGCAAATTTATATGGCTCCCTACCTCTCTGTAAGTGTTGAAAAGTATAGACTAATGTTGAATTATCATCATAGTATTATAACTTTATTTCTTTACTTTCTACTCCTTGAATGCTAACAACAATACTAATAACAATCTCATTTAGTGCAATATGTGTGCCCTCTACAGTCACACCTACAATATATTCTTGCATGATGAAAAGCTTCCATACAGTAGTGAAATAACCATCATCTTTTCCATAGTCAGAATAACTAATTCTTTATAATGTGGTCATTATACCAATTGATTGGTAGTAATATTCTGGATCTCCCACTTCACTCCTTAGACTTTTCTCATTTGAAGATCTATTTTTATAGTTATTTTATTTGACAGAATCTTGCATGTGCTTCTTCTATAGTATTTATTTGATAAGTGTTATGTTTATGCAGTTGATCATGGATAAAGGTTGGATTCATGAACCTAAGTTCTCTAAAAGATATGTTGAGGGTGTCCAATCTTTTATGCAACTTGTTCGGTCTCACTTTAATCGAAATTCTAAAGTTCGATATCCATAGGGGTCTTGTCCTCTGACTTGAGGACTCACACACTTGGAGAAGCAAATCCAAGTATCTTGAGAAATAGCCTTGAATCTCCTCAAAGGCCCGAACCTACATTGTTTGGGAAAAGGGAAGAAAATATGGGTTAGTACAACACACGTACTAAGTATGGCTACTATGCATAAAAACCATTAAAACATGCATAAAGGACATTTTAGTTAAAGACATGCTTTTGTCAAGTAAAAACCCATTATGCACATAAAGTAAACATCGTAAGCCAAACCAACATAATATCATCCCAACATGTTAACAAACCAAACAATACTAGTGCAATGCAAAGGATAGGATCCCATAACCCTATCAAAAGCTAAGTATCACATTAGACTTTACCAATGTTAAAAAAAAAGAGCTAAGTATCACATTAGACAAGCTACTTCATGCATACTTCATAATATCATGTCATCATAATCATACCATAAGATGAAACCCATCATGTTCATAACATTCATACCTAGCTTACCATACATAAGTCATAATCAGCATAACCATAAGAGAACACTACTACCACCATCTTTTAGAATCCCACAAGTGCAATGTGTAAGAGAAGTCACATACCCTCCCTTCCACTATGTAGAACCCCTTAAGAAAGCCCTAGTGAGAGTTCATAACATTTCATTCATTCATTCATTTACTTTTATATTTAGGGAAAGGTTGCAATAGCCGATATAGACCATGTGAGCTACATGGAATACGGTGTTTTACTCCCACACCGAAAAGAGAGGGTTTCCACTTGCCTAAGGTGAAACCTTCCATACATAGCTATCTAGGTGGATCCACTAAGCTATAGTCCTATGTTGGCACATAGTTAAGGGACAAGGAGATTGTTACTAGAAACCCGGACTTGCTAGATGTAGAAGGTTTCTATCTCATGAGACAACACATACATTGGGAACCCAGACTTGCTAAACGTAAAAGGAACCCATGTGGGAGGCCGGAGTTGCTAAACGTAAAACCCCCCATCTCATTTACATGCCCTTTCGGTGCTAAGCACCTATTCCCTTTAGTAATCATCTTTAGTCATTACATAAGTTCACATTAGCCTTTACTAGACTATCATGTAAACATCTTATCATAATAGCTCATAGGTGTTCATAAGTGAGAATAATCCTTTCACTTTAGAAACACTAGCAAGCGAGTAAACCTTTCACTTTAACATTACATTATAATCATGAGAACTACCTTTCAATCATATAACCATCATACCATAACATACTTACCTGTTTCATAGCTAATTCAAGTGTATAGGGTTAAGGATGAGGAAACCATGTCATCAACATCACAACAACACAATAGATATAACATCATTACTATCTAAGTAATTCATCTTTCATACATGAGTTCCATGAAGAACCAACATTCATACCTTCTTGCCCTTCATGGGACTTAAATACTTCAATCACCCAACAATGCATAACCATCACATAATATAAGGTAATTCATGAAGTAATAACATAACTAACATCACTATAATCAATTGATATAATCATCATCTTCAACCAATCTACCACATCAAATCCATGATTTATGAAATGGGGGAAGAATATGGGTCTATGGGGATTTCAAGTGAACAACAATAATTAGTCATCATTATGCACATAATCAACCCTAACTAATCATAATTAGTCACAATTGATTCATAAAATTCGTTTTAGAAAGAGACCCATGTGTAGGAGTAAAACCCTAGCTTTTTGAGGAACTTTAGAAAGCTTAATTTGAGAGGACCTCTTGGGGAAAGGATTCCCAAGAGTGAAAAGGAACCATACCTTGTTAATATTCAAATTATTATGGATAAAAGATCAGTTCTTGAGCCCTACTTGAAGCTTTGACCTTCTTCAATGGAGTCTTGAGTTGACAGAGAGAGTTGTGAGAGTTTATGATTTGATTTAGTGTGTTGAGTTAGAATGACTTAGTTTAATGGGGTTAGGTCTTATAGTTAGGTAATTAACTCACTAACCAACCCCCTTAACCCCTAGTTAAATAACTAACTTGAAATTCAACTCCCAACTAATAGCTAAAAAGCTGAAAACTGGCAGCATCTACGTTGGCCATCCACGGACCGTCAATTGATTAATGGTCCGTGGTTTGGACCTGGGAGTGTAAATGTTGCAGGTCTCTAAAATAACTAAGTATGGACTGACGTTCATGATTGACGGGGCGTCAATGGCCATCCGTAGGTCACCTCCAAAATGTTGTTTTCTTGCAACTGTTTGGGGGACTCTTTTGGGGGTCTAGTTTCCAAACGATTCCATGGTTTAGTTTAGGATATTTTTAGCTTAAAAGGGTCATTAACTAACTAACTAAAAAACCTCATAAACCCTTAATCAATCAATCAACTAAACTCCAAAACACAAACCTAAAACTAGAGGGCTGGAAAGTTGGCAGCACCTACGCTTGCCCATCCACGGACCGATGGGTTCACGTGGTGTGGACTGCCTTTGTGGTTCTTCACTGAGGCTTCCCTGTTGTAGGGAACCAAGTCTTGATGCAGGCCTGATCCACGAACCCAATCCACGGGGTGGGGATCAATTGACGGCTCGTCAATGGCCTTCGTAGGCCAAGCTGTTTTTGACAGCTTTTGGCCAAACACTTGGGTCCTCCTCAAGGACCCCTTGGGTGGTCCTTGGGTCGTAACCGGACGTTTTGACTTTAAAAACATTATTTTACCTATTTAAAACCTTTTTACAAGATTAGACCATCATACGACACTCCCAAACCTTCTCAAGGCCTAAGAACACCTACTAGTTCAATTTCTCTAGTTTCCGAACTTCATGGTCGTTTCTTGACGTTTAGAATCTAATCCTTCCAAACTAAGTTAATTACATTAATTTAGGTCTAGAAACATCATTTTAACTATTTTTAAGTCATTAATCATAAAGTAAGGCTCTAGCTTAGGTCATTGGATTTCCGGGGTGTTTCATGTTATCATTTATAAAAAGGGCATTTATTTCATGATATTTTCTAATTATCATATTAACATGTTTTTGACTTTTGTTTATTAGAAATGTTGTAGTTAAATGTTATTACTCATTGAGCTAGTGATTTACTGCCCACTTTTTTTTGTTACACAGATCACAAGTGACGTCGATAAGACTTTAGGTATAGTGTACGAGTTGACAAATCTATAGTTCATGGGGATTGCTTTGTGTGGACAAGAAGTTATTTATTTACTACCGCCCTTTTCTTTTGAACTCTTAGAGTCGCTTTGTTAATCATTTCACTAGTGTCATGCGTTATTTTTCATTATTGGAAACTTGAAATAGTATTAGACTTCTTTTCGTATTTGGAGATGGATTTAGTATTATTATATTGTTGATGCATGTTATGGATTTTTTTAGCGATATTGGTTGGATATGTTATTGATTTTTGAAACAAGAATTTTTTTTCTATAGGCCCAAAAACAGGGGAAACTTTGTCCAAGTTTTTGTAAATTTTCATTAAGGCTTGCCTTTAGCATCCCACCATTTAACATCGGTCATGATCCTAAATTGAATTGTAACACAAGTGATGCAACTAATGAATGCATATCATCCATGGACACAAGAAGATCATTTGTGTGTAGTAATCTTAAGGAAATCATTAAAATATTTTATAATTGGATTAGATATTATGATAATGTGATTGTGCGGTTTAATAAATATTAGAATGGTTGGAGTGAATATTGTGTTTGAATTTAGTTTGTAAGACAAAATATAATGCTTTGGGATGATACACTTAATAAAATATGGTGACATTTTATTTTTAATAGGTATTTTTTATTTTTTTATGACGTATACATGTTAATTATAAGAGTTGCTAAATGGCACAAATTGATTGTGGCTATACTTATTGTGGGGTTCTACAAACTATCGTAACAATAAGTTGTGGGTATTACTATTCACTGACCTTTTTAGTGCATTATAAAAATTAATGGTTTTCGTTTTTATTTTATTGTAATACAACTTAAAAATATGCATATGATTTTTATTAGCTGCAATTGTTCCAACGGATCTTGATATACACCTTTTCATTGAGTTCTTTTGCTGGACGTGTAAATGACAAACTATTTGAAAACTTGTTCAGACACTTGATAGTTTTGAAAGATTTATTTGTATTTTCTTAAAATTCAAATTATCTTAATGGTGTTTTAACATTTGATTTTTTTTGTTATGAGATATAGTCTATATCGCTTGTTGCACTGCAATATGGTCTAGTATTTTAGAAAAAATATTATGCTTGTGTGGTGCTTAGTATATAATCTTTCTCTAAAATATTTTTATGTTGGTTAAAAGGTTGTTTAAAATTAATGATGTTATAATTTAATAACTGTGAATCTTTTCTCGTAGTCCATAATTGCACTATTCCACTTGGAAATTTAGGTTGTAGCAATTTGAACATATATTTTTTTGTGACAATTTTTTTTGTAACTAAATTGTAGGTTAAATAGAGACAATAATACGATTGTCACTAATTGTTTGAACTATTAGTGACAAAAATGACAGTCACAATTGAATATAAAAATTTGTGGCAAAAGTTTACTATGATTAACTACAAATTTTAGTTCGTCACCTATTGCCAATATATTTTTCTAACAAAGTTTTTCATATCTAAAATCTAACTAATTTTAGGACAAAAAATGATTTGTCACTAATGAATCAATATATATTTTCGTGACGAAAAGAAATTTGTATTCAAAATTTATCTAGTTTTAGGACAAAAAATGATTTGTCACTACTATATCAATGTACTTTTTGCGACAAAAATTTTTTGTATACAAAATTTAACTAATTTTAGAACAAAAATGGTTTGCCTTTGATGTGTCAATATATTTTTTGTGACAAAAAATTTTCGTATTCAAAATTTTCCTAAATTAGGGACAAAAAATGATTTGTCACTAATTGAGAATATCATTAATGAAAAAATAATGTGTCACCGGTGACTTCAAATTCGTGGCTAATAGTACTCAACAAATAGCACCAATTTACTTTTTGGTGGGAAACTCAATTGGACAAAATTTTGCCACGAATTTTTGTGTTTCGTCACTAATAATATAAGCCTCATGTATTTAACCACAAAATTTATTTTTTGTCACTAAAAGTGAACAATTAGTGACAAATTTCATGTCGTAGCTAAAAATTTCGTAGCTATATATCACATTTGTTGTAGTGACCTTTCTAACACATTCCACACTTTGACCTGCACAATCAACACACCATTATTTCTAAAACAAACATAAAGCGATAAAACCTTAGATTGCCTCCCAAGAAGCGCCTTAGTTAAAGTCGTGGAACAGTGCAAGTCCTCACTCAAACTTCATTCTTGAGGTTTACCATAGTGTCACTAGAAATCCCCCATGTTGTCTCTGGTTTATATGAGACAAGATGTGACCCATTTGGGTCTCTAACTCTTTGATAGAGATCCAAACAGGCTCATAAATACTTCCTGTTTAAAACAACCACACAAACCAAAACTGAAAAATTAAGTTAGTTCACTATAATTAACAAGAACAAAATTCAGCTTAACTAAAAATTCTCAACTAACACCACTCCCCGGCTATGGTGCCATTTTGATGTTTGCGTAATCAAAGACATAACTTTCAATGCAAGTGTCTACGATCGTGCAATAGTATAATAACCCAACTAAGGGCTGGGATCGTCCCAAGAGAGTGCTTTTGAGAATTTGTAGAAAAATAAATTTTCGTTCTAACTAGTCATAGCCAAAGACATTAATGAGTAAAAACATTGTAAGTTAATAAGGGAGACACAAGAGTGTCAATTAACAATAAGGGGGATTTTTCTGACAAGTAAGTAAAAACAACAAAATAAACAAGGGTTTCTAAATAATGAGAGGGAATCCTTGGGATGTGACTGGAATACGGTTTAAGCTAAATTATTGGGTACATGCTTGCGATAGCAAATTTATAAAGTAATAGTGACAAGGCTAAGCTTTATGTGGGAATAAGTTCTCTCTCGAGTAACTTACCCCGTTTCAAATGGGTTCCTCTCGGACACCCACTTGCCGCATGAAGACCAGCCTACGCCTTACCCCACTCACTCTCTCGTGCTGAGTGTTAGGATATATGACTAGGGTTCACTCTCTCGAGCTGAACTTCATGCCGACCCATTCATTAGGCCATCAATCTAGTACTCTTTTTTTCACGACTTCTCTCTCGAACAAGACGAAAACACATAAATAAACTTGTACTTGCAACTCCAAATTTGTTAAATTCATTCATAACTACTAGACGAAATGATAGCATCCAAGGAAGCTCTACTCCATTGAAGGACAAGGATGAAGCTTTAGAAACTCTAAGGAGGCCCATAACAAGATCTCAAACCAAGGAGTTCAATGATAAGCTCAATGGGCTTCAATCGCTTATCCAAAGGTGTCTTATTGGGGAAGAAGAGCTCAAGCCCAAGGGAGAGCAATTGTCCAAATGCTACAATTATTTGGTGGCCCAAATTCAAGCCCAAGATGAGGAATTTTAAGGTCCAATTTCGTGCAAATAAGG
>JAJOOH010007973.1:0-16241 GCA_029582605.1 Solanum gracilifrons
GCTAAATATAAACTCTTATCTCTCAATTCCCCTCCATCAATTAGTTAAAACCTCAATCCCAAACTAGTTCCGGTCACACTACATGAATCCTCCAGATCCGTTCTACTCCACTCGACACATTTTCACGCAAAACAAGCAAATGGGTATCCAGAAAATACACGGAAAAGTGGAGAAAACGAACAAAAAAACCCAAAAAAGGGGGAAAAAACAAAAACAAAAACTTACGCATAACAAGAACTGGAGCATGCATCTTGCTAATTTGAATGGTGACCTAGAATGGAAATGTTGAGATTTCTGCTCTTCGGAGATTATGAGGTTCGCGAGAGGGGGGGTGGGTTAGGGCAGAGAGAACACTTTACTATGATCTCTATCAGAGATTTGAGTTTCTTCGGTGCTCTATTTGAACAACTCGAAAACCCTCGAAGGGTTTTGGGTAAAATTCAAGTGTATCGCTGTCTACGTGCTTATCCTGAGTACCCACTCATATTATGAAGATATAATTACATAAATAAATACGTGTTACCCTTTTAACTTAGCTTTAATTAGTATTTATGCTTTTCAATAAATAGACACACATATTTTATATGGTAAAATACACATGAGATATCACATAGGACACGAATTTTCATGTAGGATAGATATGTCTATTTATTCAACTTTATATCAATTAAGTGTTTACTGATGCACATCCAAAGTTTAAATGACATGTTTATGTATTATATCATACATAAATATGTTATTTAACTCGACTTCAATTGACATCCATGATCATAAACATTGAATTTGCACAAATAGGCATTTAAAATTGTATAAAATTAATCAAGTAGACACATGTATTCTATATGACATAATATGATGCCACATAAGATGTTATGTAGGACATGAATCGATACATACGACACCAAGTAGGACACATGTGTTACTTGTGTAGACCCAAAATTGGAAGGCATAATCAGCACATTTATGTATTATGCCTATTATGAAACTTGTTTTATACTAGTAAAATAAAAATCGCATTAGCTCAAAATTGTAAGTGTTAATTATAACCATATTAGTTAATGAATATAAAGACATAATACATATATATGTCTTTTAACTTGATCTCATTTCATATTTATGTCCCCCAACTCTGGATATGTATAAGTAGGCACTGTAACTTTTATAAAGTTGAACAAGTAGACACATGCATCTTATGTGGCATCCTACAGGGAAATTTGTGTCCTATGTGGTATCCTACTTATATTATGTCACATAAGACTCATGTGTCTACTTGTTCAACTTTATACAATTTTAAGTATCTACTTATGCACACCCAAAATTAAATGACGTAAATGTAAAATGAGGTTAAGTTAAAGACAATATTTATGTATTTCGTCATATATCTATTTTTTTAAACAAACAATTGTTACTAAAATAGTATGTGGTTGGAATAATAGCTCTTCATTAAATAATTGTTACTTAATTGTTTTGGGCCTGGTCTGTTGTACCTAGAATTGATTTTTATTTTAATAAAGGGCTTAATGCCCAGTTTTTTGTTTTTTTTTTTTTAAAAAAAGCTCTTCATTAAATATTAAGGGGTAAATATGGATCAATTTTCGTATAGTTTATAATAACTAAGACTTATTTTTATGGATCTAGAATAATTTTTTTTATTTTTCTTTTAAAGAGGTTCAAATTTGATTAATTTTTTTGTCATTTGTGAATAAAAATACATTAAAGACAATCTTATAAAGACAAGTATATTAGCTTATCTTTAAACAAAGGACAAATTTGAATAATTTTATGAAGTTTGAGAACATATTTGAACATTTTACTTATGATAACATGTTGTTTTACAAAGGTTCAGAATCGCTACTAAACTTTTTGAAATAATTTAGTGTGTTAGTTTTATTCTTGTTGTCATACACTAGACTACATTTGCTCTTATTGGCTAGCGTCATATGTTTTCCAACATGTGGACCTTTCTTACAAGGAAAAATGTTCAAATTTAGACAACTATACAAAATGGTCTAGATTTGTCTTTGAACTTTGTGAAATGGTTCATATTTTTTTTTCAATCATTGTATACATTCCTTCCCATCGTTTAATATCGTAACAAACAATTCTTTCTACTTTCAAAAACTTGAAAAATATCATTACTTTATCACCTTACTATCACAATACACAGAAAACAATCAAGATTATTTGAATTATTGTTTACTTACTTGCTTGCCCCCCTTTATAAGTAAAGAGGAACTTGTGCCAGCGAAGTGAAATCTAGTAGAATGAAAAAAACAATAAGCTTTAAGTTGTGCGTATACAACTAAGGGTTGAAGATATTGAATTGTAACCTAAATGAAGATGATGTTATCCAATTGATTGAGCAAAAAATCGACAAGGTTCTTGGCACTAATTTTTAACGCCAAAAATACTAATTTTGAAGTATTATAAAAAATTTATCATCTAAATCATATTCGTTGAAAAATCAAAACCACCACAATGTATAGAGAGTGAAAATAAAATATATTGATGTCTTTAATGATAATACTTCAATCTCAAGCAAATTGGAGTTAATCTATCAAATTATATGAATCTTCAATTGCCTATCTTTTTATATGTAAGCTCACCTCTTAAAAATACTAAAGTTCGCTATACTTTATTTTGACATACAAAAGTGTGGTAAGACCTTCTTTTGGTCTATTTATATTGTTATAATACATAAATACGTTATTTAATTTGACTTCAATTGATATTTTTTTTAACTTTGAATATACATAACTAGACAATTAAACTTGTATAAAATTGAACAAGTAAACACACACGTCCTACATAAATACAATACACATAAGACACTACATAGGACGGAAAAACATAAATATTTATTTGTTCAACTTTATACACGTTTAAGGACATCAATACAAGCCGAAACCAAATAAAAGAACACATTTATAAGATTTATCTGTTATGTCATTCAAAAATGTTTCAAAATCAGACAAACAAATTAAAACGACCAAAATATTTAATTTATATCTTTCTTACCACAAAATTTTCCAAAAAATAGAAAAAAATCAATTTATATGGACCAATGATTCCACGTTGCCTTCCATCATTTTGGACTCATCCATTAAATGCAATCTCTACCACAAGATCATATACCCTTAAAATGACCAAAACACCCCTAAATGGAATCCTTAACAAACTTAAAAAAGAATATCTCAATGAACAATTTCGTCATTTCACCTCTCAAACTCTCTTCTTCTCCCTTCAAATCCTCCGCCATTTTATCTCTCTCTCACACACACTGCCTCCACTCTCTCTCTACCAATACATACAGAGCTATACGTATAGATTGATAATAGCAAAAATGGCGTTACAAGTTCAAGTAAATCAGGTACTATTGAAGTCATCAGTGGCGCCGGCGCCGGCGCAGTCGGCATCTTCTCCGTGGAGGTTAAACAATCAGTCAGTGGTATGCGTTGCAGGAGATTATGGCTTTTCGTCTAGGGTTTTGAGGAACAGAGGATTGAGCTTGAAGGTGAAGTGTAGTAGCTCAGATGCTACTGTTACTACTACGACTGTGACGGTGGGACAGGTGACGGAAGTTTGTAAGGATACCTTTTGGCCGATTGTTGAAGCCGCCGGTGAAAAAACTGTCGTAGTTGACATGTATACACAGTGGTAAAATTACATATACTTCCTATTTCCTTTTAGATTTGATGGATTTTGTGCTTAATTGTGATTATTACTAGTAAGAATCACTGCTAATTTTGTTTTATCCTTTTCTCCAAGTCTTTTTTAGCTCAATATTAGTGTAATCCTGATAAAAGATAGGAGGATTGGCGTAATTTGATAGTTTAAGTAATTATAATCATAATTAACATATAAGGGTGTGGCTTACTGTTCAATGAACTACCTGTACCTCAGGGAAACAGTTTTTCGACAGTGTCTTGGTTTTCCGCATTGTGATTTCTGATTTGAATCCACCTGCAGGTGTGGTCCTTGTAAAGTGATCGCTCCAAAGTTTCAAGAGCTATCGAAGAAATATAACGATGTGGTCTTTCTGAAGCTGGACTGTAACCAGGACAACAGGGTATGTATTCTTTAAACCACCTCTCCTTCTAATGAAACAATACACTGTAGAATTGATCAAATGTGATAAAATTTTGGCAGCCACTAGCCAAGGAACTAGGCATAAAGGTGGTTCCGACATTCAAGATTCTGAAGAACAATAAGATCGTTAAAGAAGTCACCGGAGCAAAACTTGATGATTTAGTAGCAGCAATTGAGGGAGTGCGATCAAGTTAAATATTATTTTTTCTATTATTTCTTCTGTTTAAATATGATAATGTCTATGAATGTCGTAATTAGTTCTAACTAAATTCAGTGTATAGCCGTGGATAATGAAATCTCATTAGAGAAAATGGAAGTGATGTATTTGTGCTGCAAAATTGCAATAGATCTTGTCTTGTTAAAATCTCTCTTGCCAATGTTTTATTTTACCATGGAGAGTAATCGAGAAAGCTAAATTCCCGTATTCTTATTTCACATTTTATAATCGATATAAATTTTGATTCTAACATAACATATGTGAGGAAATGACAAGTCTTGTAATAAAAGTTTTTTCGAGTCAGCATGGGTCAAGTAAAATGAAACTGTTTCAGATGAAATCACAATTATAAGTATCGTATGATCCGCAATTTCTGATGATTCTTTTCCAAGGCAATGAATAAACAATGAAGAAAAGGCCTGGGGCTAAATAATCAAACTGCATACAATCCTTAATTTGATGAGATTGTTATCGAGGTACAAACCTCACATAAATATGTCAAAAAGAAGAAGGAAAAATGAGTTAGCTAGAATCCACAATAAAATGCCAAAGAATACCTCAAGGTTAAACATTAAACTCTCCTAATGAGTTTCAGCAAGAATCGTCTATTCCATCACACTACCAGTCATTGCAAACATACTCACTGAAACTGAAATACTGCAAAATATCATAAGTCCAAGGTAAACAAACACCTGCCAAGTTCCTCTGCATGTTGTTTCCTGGGTCTTACTCGAACGGTTCTATGGTTTGATGACAAACAGAGGCTGCAGAGAGATAAATACGATATTAGGAAGATAATGATATTAACAAACTGAATAGTTGGATTAGGTTGGTCAAGAAACTCACAGTATCAACACTGACAGGTTTTCCATCTTCCGCAACAACCTCAACGATGGTTCCTGACCGATCAGCCTGAAAGGGACAGATAGAGCATAGCAGTCAAATTTAGCAAAGGATAACTTTTAAATTGCCCCACATTGGCAGGTAGGAACAGGTTGTATCCTTATATGGTCTTATCCTCATTGCATGAGCTAACTTTTGAGGTTAAGTTAGGGGCAAGGTCCATTTCAGGTATATCAGATCCCAGCCAAACCCATCCTTTTCATAATGTTGATCCCTGATTTACGTTATTCAGGCTCCAGTTAACCAAGCTAGAGCGTGCATGAGGAGGATGTTAGATCCTCCTACGTCGATTGAAGGAATGAGATTATTGTCTCCTTATATGGTGTTGTGCAACGTTCACCTCTTAAGCTAGCTTAGCTTTTGGGATTTAATTAGGCTCAGGCCTATTTTCTTAACAATAACAAACTAAGAGAAACTGAAATCAAACAATCCTGTGGAACTAGAAAAAGCGCATCAAGAGGATAATGCAAAAGTAGGAGGCAAAATCAGGGAGTTAATGGACATAGTGTTGTCTTTGAGTGAAGCAACAAATGAATACTTTAACAAAATTAGCCCAAGCTTTCCTATTATCATTCTCTCATCAACTCTCTAATGTCTTCCAAGTATCACATACAGTAGAACAAGCTTTGATGTAACTATTAGTTCATAGTGGGACGACATAGGTGAAATAGCGACATCAGTCATAACTACCACTAGTTTCCACAAAATTTCATCAGGTCGACAAGAAAGGATTTCTCTGCAACATGAGGGCAAGGAAACATGAAACTTCTGCCACTTACTTACAAGCATTTTATTGAAACTGGCATGAGTTCATCTACATGACAACTCCAGCAGAGACAAAACCAGCATGTTAGAAAATGAAGAATGAGGGGCTGTAAAATAAATAAACTTATGGATTCCCAGTATAGTTATATAATAATAAACACTGAATGCCTGCTCCACATATACATTTTTCTTTCAAAAAATACAAATAAAGAAGTTATGGTTCTCTAACAAGATTTAGATTTTTCCCTTATTTCTAAATCTGTCAGCTTCAACCATTCCAAGGAACAACAAGGCCCCTCAACTTCTATAATATTGGCGTCCTGAATTAATTGAGTAGCTATTGCAAGAAATTTTGTTCACTTCCTAACCACAACGACATATACTTATACTCATCTTCATGAAAAGAAGACTTCACTGATCTACGAATCCCTCTAACAGATGCCAATTGACATTCATCTTTCTTTCATTGTCAATTCTATGCCAATTGCCAATTCTAAATTGAATTGCTAATACAGAATCAGATATTTATTACATAAAAATGAAGAGAATAATGCAGTACCAAAATAAATAATGAACAAAAAAAGAGTACACCCCGCCCTCCTCCCACTTGTGGGATCACACCGAGTATGTTGTTCTAAATTAGAATAGCACCAAAGGATGTTGCTAAGTCTACAATGACAGTAAAAATGTTACTATACCAATTACCAGACGAATCTCAAGTAGAAAAAGGTATTCCCAAACATTATGTACATTTCATAGCAAACCTTACACGTGAAAACTAGATCCACTAAGTATCATCAAAGTTTAAGCATGCAGAATGCCCAAACAATCCACAAGCCCAGAAGTGCCACTACAAGAATATAAAATCTAAGCCTGTTCATCATTCATTGAAACCCCCAGAATCTTGGGGGATCTTCCTTTACTACTTCTAATAATATAAGTAAATAGTCTAAGAAAAAAAATTCTTAACTTGTTTAGTAGACTAGAAATATATAGGTTGTCCAATATATATATTGGATGTGGTCTGGACTAATAGAGTAGAAACATATATATTTAAAGATACTTAATATTTCTCCTGTTTATTTTCTTTTACAAATTTGCAAGCTCTAGCAAAACCAACAGACATCAGTTTTGGAAAGGAGTCGTTAGATGGTAAAATGACAACCCAAAGTTTTTTGTCTCAAGCTAGCTTGTGCACACCCCCACTAATACATCATGCAGCCTGGCCAGCCCACAGGTATAGGTTCCCAAGGTAATCCTATTCACAAGGCTAGAGCATGGGGTCACACAAATGTGGTAGCTAGAATGAGAACCTGGGGTCTCTCATGCCTCTACCACTAGGTCATCCTTTTGGAGACCTCATTGCTTGTTTGTATAAGTAGAAAGCAGGTTTATACATTAGAAGTCAAATGCAATCTTTCTTCCTGCATCTTTTAGAGAGTTATGATGCATTGATGCTACTTCTGTTCCACACTGGGAAAAAAGAGCAGAGAGGCAATAAATTATTTCTTTGATGAAAGCGCAAACAATTACTAATCACGATTCCAATTTGGTTCAATGCCTTTCTAAAAGTTGTGCAGGTAAAAACACAATTTTTTTGGCACCAATTTAAAAGCAGATATATAAATTTAAAAATAGTTAAAAGTCATGAAACAGAGGTCTCGTATAAGTACAAGAAAACAATATAGCAGGCAATGGCAATAGCCAAAGGAAAAGGTTACCTCTATTTCGTTCATCAACTTCATCGCTTCAATAATGCAAAGAACTTGACCCTTCTGCACTTTGTCTCCGACCTGTTGTAATGCATATCATGGAAACCAAATGCATTGAGAGAGCGCATTAAACCATAAACTTCAATTTTTTTAATCTTTGAGGTTTCCATATTTGAATTTACTACATAAAAGATGGACATGCAGTACCTTCACAAATGCTGGTTCACTGGGTGCTGGACTTCTATAGAATGTCCCTGCCATTGGGGATTTGAGAGGTGGAAGAGATGAATCAGCTGACTTTGCTGCAGCTGGAGAAGGTGCAGGGGTTTGAATTGGAGCAGGTGCAGGTGGAGGAGGTGCATTAGATTGTATAGATGGTACATGA
This sequence comes from Solanum gracilifrons, assembly GCA_029582605.1. Lineage (NCBI taxonomy): Eukaryota > Viridiplantae > Streptophyta > Magnoliopsida > Solanales > Solanaceae > Solanum > Solanum gracilifrons. Next base: position 8,072 of record JAJOOH010007973.1, read on the forward strand.
TATGATTGTATAAATGGAGCTTGTGCAGGAGCAGGAGCAGGTGGTTGTGGTAGTGCCTCCTTCTTACGGATTAGAATTTCACAATCAAGTTGTTTTAACTGCAGCTCCACAATATCCCTAGAATCAACTAGCCTGCACAAAGGACAGTCTGTCATGATTATTCATGAAAAGTCTCTTCAGAGATGTGAAAAAAAAAATGGGAATGCATACTTGACAAGGCTTGAAACTTGGCTAATAAAGTTAGATATTGCTTCCTCTGATACCGAAGTTGCAGATGAAGTCTCAGTTGGTGATTTCACCTCTTCTGACTGGGTGATAGGAGTAGCAGAATTATTTGAAGATCCACCAAGAGCAACCTTGAAGGCAACAGATGGTCCCAAAAAGGTTTTCACAAAGGTTACAATATTTGAAAGAATTCCTCCAATGAAAACCATTTGAAAGAATCTTACCTTGTTCGATTGGGCTCTTGTTACAGCTGAATGATTCCAACTAGATTGTAGACCCTACCAAAAAAAAAAAGGTTATAGCCACATCAGTCTTTCTTCCTCTGGTACTAGTAAAAATGGAAAAAACATCTCTGAAAAATTTGGGAAATGGGGATTTGTACTTTGGTTCTTCCATTAACTGAGTTACACAGAGTATAACTTGGCCACTCGGGATGGTGGTCCAAAAAATTCTTTCATATGACAAGTTCTAAGCATATTATATAATCTATCACCATTTTCCAGAAGAAGATAAAAACAAATGAGAAGAACTCCGAAATAGTTGCATAAGTGCTGCAGAATCAACTTCTCGTATAATAATATAAGAGCAACCCTTTATTTTTTAACTACTTCTAAAAGCAAATGCACTCAAAACAATATTTTAATTCTACCTAACGTTCTTAAGAGGCAATTTCCTTCAAATTAAAAGTGTCCTGTGAAGGGTTCTTTCAAGTTTAACAAATGAATATATTTATTCAGAATTAAGGGAATGTATTATTTGCTTTTTGTTGTACATATTCAACAAAGTCTTAGTGTTGTTTAATCAACAAAATTATACCTTTGCTGATCTGAAAAAAGGTTCAACAAACGAATTACATCACTACAATTGATACAAGATCGCCAATGAAATACTATAGGGTCTTCATAGTAACAGAAAACCCGTCGAGGAAAGAAGATACTACATCGCAGAGGCAGATCGAGAGTGGGTTCAATGGATTCAACTGAACACATTGTTTTGGTTGGATCATAAGTACATATGTGAAAAAGATTGTGCTTGTGCGTATGTAGGACACATTTTGTATCCACTGACTGTAAATGTTAGATTCTGAAACTGCTACAATGGCAATGTTAATACAAGTGCAGTTCTTCAGTTAATTTATTGGCTTCCAACATATTTTAGGTTTTCTCAAAATATGAAACAATACTAAAATAGCTTTTGTTGTTGTTTACTTCATCAATTTCCCTGACCCAGGAAAAATCATTAACAAAGGTCTCTGGATGCTCTTTTCTACTCAATATTAATGGCAAAGCAGAAAAGAGAATAGCAGAACAAAGTAAGAGGATGAAACCATTTTTTAAAAATTGAACATTCATTAATACCAAAGATGAGACCTTTACACCAATTAATTAGCTTAACTTCGTTCGTTGAATCTAAAATAACATATAAGGTGTCTTTTCCATTTCCAGCTTCAATTTCAGCTTGGAGATATTCACTTCTTTTACATGTGTTCTCATATCAAGTTTCACAAGCAAAACAATACCCAAAAGATATAAAATTATATTAAGAACAGAAATAAAATCATTGGTGAATACACCCTTTTGCAGTAACCTCAATTCAAACTATATGCTATAGCTGAAAATCAATTCTAAAAATATGTCGACCCCAACTAGTTTGAGACTGAACGGTAGTTTTATCATATCTAAATATAACGGAGCCCAAACTAGTTCGTGATTAAGACATTATAGATGTTGTTCTAGTATATTTACACTAGTATTTGCAGTAGTAATTTGTATCCCTGATAAAAAATTGTGAATCCTACTCCATATATAACAAAATAAATAATAGAGCATGCATGACATACCATTATTTACCTGCATACATAAAATATTTATACAAATAATTTTATAACATAAATCTCAAATTTATTTATTTTCTTCTTTTCTTAAGACTGTTTGGTAATGTGTTCTTCAATTCTCACTATTACATGTTGCTTCATTTGATCTGTTTATCTTGCTATTTTCCATTCTATCATGATTTGTTTACACTTCTTTTGAGCCGAGGGTCAATCGGAAACAACCTCTCTACCCTGCAAAGGCAGAAGTTGGGTCTGCGTACATCCTAACCTCCCCATACTCCACATGTGGGATTATACAAGGTACACTGTTGTAATCTCAAAAAACATGGCTTGATTTATGCTAGCACGGTACCACCTGAGAGTGAGCTAGCTAGATATATAAGAGAATTTGTTTCCAAAATGTACACATTTAACAAATCGTATTCATTCCGAACTCACTGAATCTAAATAATATGCATATTTCATAGAGGGAGGGCCGTAAACACAAAATAAATTGAAGGAAAGTGAAATGAGGAGGCAAAAGTGCAGATAAATAGTAATACCTTACAGGAGAGTCGGAGTTTGGGCGTGATAGATAATTTGGAACGTAAATGATTGTAATGGCGATGATGGCAGAAAGGTAATAAAGTCAAGGATTTCGGGGCATTTTTGACCGGAAATCCTGCCGGTGAAGCAGATGCCGCCGGTGTCAGTGTCGCCGTCGCCGTTGTTCCGAACGACGTCGTCATTTTGCTCGCCGATATTCAGAGAGAGGAGAAGAGAAGAGAAGAGAAGAGAGAAGAAAACAGAGTGTGTCGATGAATCCAAAGACACTGTGGAGATAATGGAGAAATGCTTAAACGATGTCGTTTTTAGTTTCGGAACAGTCTGATCTAACAAGTCAGCATGTGGGCCCCCTTGGACCAAATCTGAATGACGAAAGAATTTGTGTTTTTTTTCAAGTGTTATAGAGGTAGAGACTTAAAATTCGGCATTGTAAAAGTCAGATAGGTAAATATTTGAGATATATATAACAAGTATATCATAAGTTGATTTCATTTTTCTTCCAATAAATTGTGAATTGACAAATCGATAATGCTAGGTAATACTATATTTCAAGACGGGATATTGTTAGTTTGTCACTAATATGTGTAGTACACTTTTTGTTGAGGAGTAATTATACATCAAGCATATTATGCGGCATATTTAAAAATAAGCAGCATTTGAGAGAAAAGATTTGAGTTTACCATCTCAGTTAACTTCATGATACAATTTCTTTTAAGGAAAGGATGTTAACTCGAGTTAAATCTATGTTGCATTTTAGTTAGAAACTTAAAAACCAAAAACACAATCTTGAATCTTCCACAAACAAATCGCCCATGATGGCAAAAACACACCTGGGAAGTTTTAAATGGGTTATTATCTCCATAAGAGGTGCAATCTCAAAGTGTGGTACAATAAAAAATGTCACAACACTAGCTAAAGCATAAAACGTACATGTCATTTTGAAGATCAAATATCAAACTTCACCCTACCACTTCATAATCCAAAAAACGACCAAATAAAAACAGGCAGTATATATATGACATCATCTCCTAGATACTACCAAGTACCAAACATCCACCAAGTCAAAGACACAAGACCCATGCCACAGCAACTTTCACCTAGTAGCGATCGTAACGCCTGGGAAAGAAAAAAAAAACTGTTAGTGAATATTGAACAAGAAACTTTTATCAATGCATAGTAAAGAAAATACGATAGTGCGTGCATCAATACCTATATTTGCTAACCAAGTGGATAATTATATTGAAACTACGTTTCTTTGTGTATACAATTGATTTGGCATGGCAAGGGTCAACATTATGTATGCAATGCAATATGCTAAGTGAAAAATAATAAGAACCTGTGGCGATCATAATCCCTTGACCTTTCTTTTGACCGTGAACGTGATCTCCTGTGACTTCTTGAATCATAGTTCCGAGAGCGGTCTCTGTTTCTGTCACGATCGCGATCATAGTTGCGATCTTTACTCCTGCGATCATGATCTCTCCCCACTTCACGGTTATCAACTCTATCCCTGCTTGATTCTCTCTCGCGTTCCCTGCTTTTCCTTTCTTTAGATCTACATAGTAATATTGAACATTTGAAGATAAGATGGTAAAAGCAAAAGTAGATACAGTAAAGTAAAGCTGAATAGGCACGTCACAACAGGAGATCCAACCTCCTATCTTCTTCTATTGCCTTGCGCTTCTTGTTTCTTTCTTCCTGGCAATTCATCATTGAGAAAGCACAGATGAAGCATATCACAAACTCCCATAGTTGTTCCAGTGAAATTACAATGAACACATATTCAAAGAACAAAATTGTGAAGTACAGAATGATAATCCCTATTCTTCCGTCCTTTAATTGACTAGTCGATTTTAAAACTTAAAAGGAACATCGACCTAAGTCTTACCTAGTAACATCTTCATCAAGTTCCAAATTTTATAAATCACTAGGGAATGTGCACATAATGAAAAACAGGAAGGCACGAAATTTTCAAACATGACAGAAAACAAAATAAAAATCTCTAGCAAATAATTGAGAAGCATTTTCACACATTATATATAGGAGAACATTATAATAGCAAAAATTGAATTGCTAATAGATAGTAGCAGTAATAAACCATCGCCACCAAACTAAGTTTCATCCTTGTCACGCAAGGCTGGACAACATAGGAGATTTCGCTGTATTTTCTGTTCATAAAGGAAGATGCAGGAAACGGCAGAACCTAAAGCCAGCAGATCAATATTTTGATTCATGCATTAAAGAATTGATAATACTCTCCTTTATGATGATGATCTCGTTCATATAACTACCAACTCTTTTTAGCTCTTAAGAAGCCAAACATATGTCACTTATTCAACCATTCTACCCCATCTTAAATTCTACCCTAATACGGTTCAATAAAAATATTAATAACCTTTCATATCTCATTTATGAACATCAAATAAAATATGAAGTGTGATATGAGAATACGTATTTCCCAATGGACCATAATAAGATCAGTAAAAGATAGATCAACTATAAAGGGCATAAATGTAGAAAGTGACAACAGAAGAAACTGAAACATGAAACCAGGACCAGAATCAAACAATTCAAAATATCAATTTAGGAACTAAAAATCAAATGTGTTCAATCAGAGATGACTTTATGCAACCAGATAAATAAGGAAACAGGCACATGCATAATATTGACAAATACCACATGGCAAAGCTCTCGTCATATACTTCCAATAACAGAACCTACACTGCAACAGAATATAAGAAATCTTCAAGTAGATATCTTATCTTTACCTGAAGTTCAGTTAATTTCTCACGGATTTGCATATATCCCAAATGAAGCTTTCCTCCAAAATGATCAGCTAAGCGACGATCACTGGAAAGAAAAAGAGAAGTGAGGATAGCTGGATTTTCAAGTACTATGTCCAATAGTTTTAAGAAAAAAAAATTGAACAGATAACAGCAAAATGAAGTTGCTCCCATAACTTTCTGGCTAAACATAACATGATTGAAAAATAAACACAGAAAAGACGCACATTATTTAGCGGCAAAAGTTTATCCTCGAAAAACTGGGCCCAAAAAAGCCTGCTGGTGACAAGGAGGTACAATCACCATGTCAAAAACTGAACCACACAATACTTCAAAGTAGCTTTTACTTTCCCTACACAGCTATACTTGGAAAATGTTCCAAAAGATGTAACGGAAAAAGGAGCATTTACCTGTCATAAACACTTAAGAAAGCTCCACAAATATCGCATACACGGAGCTTCTGATCAGTCTGCAAAAGTTATAATTAACATTTCACTTGTCAGGGACAGTAAATTCATATCAAGACCACATGCTGAGATTCCTCGGCAGAAATATATGCAAGAACAGCAACAAACAACACCCTTTCCTGATTCTGTCTGCTCACTCATACATATATGTGCCCACTTGAGGCATCTTTTTTGTACTTCAAATTGCAGCGAAAAACACTCCAGCTCTTTATTTAACTTAAGTTCTTAAGAAATTCTTAGTAGTTAATTTTTTTCAAGAAAATGCTAGAGAACTGTATCATTGTCATCGGAAGTATCAAAAAGAAGAGAGCTTTTTATTGACATGTCAACAGCTAGAAAGGGCTCCTATATCAGGCTTAGGTTACAAACAATATTGTAGGTAATTATTCTCCAGGTTATGAGGTAAATAGATATACTTAATTTAATAGAGAATATTCTGGTAATGAATCTTATGTGATATTCTTTTTTATACAACAACATACCCAGTGGTGATATTCTTTTTTATAATTTTTTTTTTTATTAATGATTAAAAAATATATCGTACACTAATATACCAAAAAGTAGAAATCCACAACATAATATGATCCTCCACGAACGAAACACAATCTTCTATACAAACAGGAACTTCATGGAGGCACAAAATCCAGGAATGACAGGCTATCCTCAATTATACAATCACTCTCTATCCCTTTCAAATCTCTTCTAGACCCACCGCCCACGTGAGTGCTAATGGTGCAATGCTCCGTGGTCTTCGACTTCTCTTCTTTCTTCTAAATACCAAGCATCCCCCATTTCAGCTGAAACATTTCAAAATCTCTGATCCCACGTGTGTTAAATGTGTTGCCACCTGATAAAATAGGATGAGGTGGTCCACATCTTCAGTTGAGCATTTGCACATAAATCACCAACTAATATATGTAATCCTCCTTTCTCAAATCCTCAATTGCTAATAAAGAAGCACACAAGGCTTGGTACCCTGGGGATCCAAACCAGAGCAGAAACCCAATTCCTCCTTACTAAAAGCTCATGATAATATAACTTCACTAAGAACAATCCACTCTTCTCATTCATATTTCCATTAATCACGACTAGTGTGTGATGATTTGCTTCTAAAGAAGTTCAACCATGCCTCTGAATTAACCTACTTCCCAGTCCTAAAGGTTTCTCCTTACCACATTGACCCTATTAATTTAACTCCCCTGACCCACCTCTTGTAACCGTCAAACTAGTCATACTACCGTTGGACTCAAGCTACCGTAAAAGTTCAGAGAATGCGAGTCTCACAGTATATTCTAAGCACCATCTGCAACTCCAAACCATGCTTTCAGAAAATGATTACATATGGCTTTTTTTTCTCAAGGAATCATCTGAATAAATTTTTTAAGTAAGATCACTATTCGTTTAGATTAAATTCGGTAGAAGCACTTATATAAACTTATAAATGAGGAGAACCAACAGTAAATAATGCTTATCAGAGCTAGAAAAATGACTTACAATCCGCACATCAACTGCAGTGTACTTTGAGGAATCCTGAACAGGTTCTTGCCTCACAGGCAGCTGAATGAAGTAGACAGGCATATCAAGGAGAGAAGTGTTAAATGTAGTCAAACTGGAAGGGGAAGTGTTTTGAGCCAAAAAAATATTAATAGAGAATGGAAAGAAAGGTAATTTGAACACTAAAAAGTTATAATGAAGCACAATTGAAGTACAAACAGAACTGTTTGGCAACCTTCTTAAGAGCTTCCGCCTCTTCCAATGCTTTCTGAGCTTCATCAACCATCCCTTGTTCACCTAGATACCAGGGTAAAAGGAAAAGTTTACGATAAAAACAACACATTGAGCAAAAGCAACCCTGCTGCACAGTCTTTTCTATAAATTAAATCATTTCACAAAAAGTGCAACAAGATGGTACTGAGAAACTGTAGAAGGTGTATTAATAGGCTTTGAGCTTCCAAAAATTTGGGTATATTTTCTTTGCTTAGATAGAGCAGATATGATAAAGTAATTCTGGTGTAACATTCATTTGAGGCTTAAAACACAAAAATGCTTCCATCTTGCTTAAATCACTTCTAGGAAAACTTTTATCTAACATATACCTTTACAAATCAGAGAATATGTGCAGATAATTTTCCTTAGCCTCCCATTAATGCATTTTCATCATAAATTTGAGATCAGAGTAATAAAATCTTACATAGAAATTTGATAATGATCTTTAGAGGTCAGGGGGGGGGGGGGGGGGGGGGGGGGGGGGGGGGGGGGGGGGGGGGGGGGGGGGGGGGGGGGGGGGGGGGGGGGGGGGGGGGGGGGGGGGGGGG
>JAJOOH010007974.1:0-18034 GCA_029582605.1 Solanum gracilifrons
AGAGATCAGGGTAAGGGTTCAAATTACCTCGAGGGGAAGGTGTTAGGCATCCCTCGAAGTCCACAAATGTGGGTCCCGGCCGTATCTAATGCAATTTATGTGGGGGTTACAAGTAGCACTTAAGGTCACTTCATTTATTGATTATTTAAATATGATTGCTAAGTTATAACTAATATTAAACAATTAAGATTAATTAATTTATTTATTATTTAATTAAACATGCAAAACTAAGTAATAATATTAAACCTATATGTTGAACATGAAACAATTTATAGAAGATAAGCGAGAAGACAGAACTTACACAATCAAATAGGATAATCAAATTTTATTTTTATTAAACTACCCCAAATAAATATAATTATTATAAACATATAAAAGGGAGAAGGAAAGGGAGACTCTGAAGGACTTTAGGATCAGCACTCGACTTTCTTTATTTCGGTCGGCTTCTCGTAAGGACAGACAAAACCAAGGTCTGTCATTAAGACCGAGTCGATGTCATCATCTCCGTAGGGCCTAAACTACCCCTACCCCGCCACCACACGCTTTTCGTCTCTAAAAGGTGTCTAGCGTCCCCGCTTAAGGTCCAAGAGGCATTGGACTACTATTAGGAAGGGTGTAGACTGAAATAAATTCCTAATAGGCCCACCTAGACACCAAGTCAAACAATTTGGACGAACATTTAGCACATAGGGTCTCAAGTTGGCCTCTAAATTTTATTAACATGCTTGCAAACACATAGGTGAAAAGGTCGCATGCTGAGTGTGTGAACATACAAGCATACATAAAATTAATTAATTTTAAAGGGGCAGAGAATTATTACAAAATGAAGAAAGCAATTTAGATTGATATTAAAGGTGGCAGGAAACAGTTACAGAATGCAGATTTTAGAGTTCAACTGATTTTAAAGGTTCAGAAATTAATAATGTAACATATTTTATTAATTGATTTTAAGATAGAGCAGAAAAAAGATCACATATGCAGAAATGTTTAGGATAGTAGCAAGTTCATTACTTATTCAGGAACTGGTATTTTTAAACAAAACAAAAAAAAAAGAAAAAAAAGAAAAATTAGGACAAACTAGCCGCTACTTTAAAATAGTGTCAATTAGTTGCAGATTGATTTAAAATAGTGCAAATTAATTATTTTAGAATGCAGGTTTAATCATGAGTCATTACCATACCTATCTAACTCTTTATTATGCAGAGAGAAAAAATAAAATAAAAATTTAAGCACTAACAATGCAAATAGTAGTGATGAAAAATAATTTTATTCTGTTATAACATGCTAGGAACAGTAATTGATTTATTCTAGATGGCCAAAATATTTGTATTGCAAAAATTATTTAACAGTGAGCAAAAAGATGCAGCAAATTTATTTGTCATTCAACATGCTAAAATTATCAGTAGCCTATAGACAATGTTATCTAAGTGATTAACATGCTGACGAATATTATCAAAAAAATATAAGCATGGCATCTATTTTATATAAGCAAATTATTAAACCTATAGGCATGATATTTATCTAATATGTAACAAAATTTACATCTATATGCATACATACTACACTTCTAAAATTATTTAGATCCTATAGGCATGATATCTATTTCATTTTAAACAGATTATTAAACACTTTAGGCAGAACTTTATGGCAAACATGATTTATGTATTTCTGGACATATTTTATTGACATGATATTAATCTAGATCTAAAGACGTGACTTCTAAATAGATTAACATGCTAACAATATGACCCAACTGATTTGCTCAAATTAGATTAAAGTCCTAGAAGCATGATGTCTAAATAATATAAACCAAATTTCGAATTTGAACAACATTAGCATGTTTGACAAGATACTACGAGTTCAAGATCAGGCAAATTTGAACAGATATTCATGATATGTCGATTAATCTGAAAAGGTTATAAACAAAGGTTGATTTTAAGTCACTATTAAAATATATTCTAATATGCTTGCAAGGTTTACGATTTAAGCAACGTAGGCATATTTTAGCAATCACGCATAGCAAAATAAACTAAACTAGAAAATGAAAAGAAACAATTAACACGTATATCCCCCTCCCCCTTGGCGATCCCCAAGTTAGATCATATATATAGAGATAGTGTTAGAATTATACACAATATTACAAGTCAAAATAAAGAACAAATGAACAAAATATACAACATTAAAACAAGCATAACAACTCCGTCCGGAATTCTCTTCTAGGAGACTCTTCAACACCTTGAACTCTAAGATCAAGATCCCTGCTAAAGCAAGAAAATACAGCCGAATGCAAGTAAAATAAATACGCACGGTAAAGAATATTGTTTCACATACATGTAGACTAACAATCATTTAAGCAAAACACACAAATATATCACATAGAAGAGATAGGTGAAAAGAACTAACCCGGATGCCTCCCTTTTATTTTATTCATACACAAAATTAACATATGCAAGGTAAAAATTATACTAATGAAGTAGAACTAACCGATTATGCAGAAAGTTTATCAACAATGAAGACCCAATTTAATTCGACACTAGACCCGAACACAGCAAAACCGAGTAAGGAAGCACTTTGAATGTTCACCGGAAAAACTTTCTTTTAAGTATAGAGTAATATGTTTTTCTTTTCTTAGAATTAGAGTATGTGAGCCTGTTTTTCTTTTAAAATAATGAGAAGATGACTTGTTTTTATACTAAGTGAGAGGGGCACGGTAAAAAGGGAAGAAATAAATTAAGGAGCCAATTATAGCATGCTTTCCTTATACAAAAGGAATATAAAATCAGTCTCATATTCTTTTATTCTTTTTACCAAATATAAACAAGCAAGAAATTCGGTTGAACTTAAATAAGGTGAGAAAATATCTACTAGCATATTTTCCTTATTAAGAAGGAAGCCAAAAATCAGACTTATTAATTTATTATTTACCAAATATATGAGCAAATAAGGCAAGAAAATAATTAAGAGTTGCCATAACAAAGTGTGAACCGGCCGACATATAAAAACAATAATTACCTTAGTCAAATATTTACATAATACTAGATTGATAAATAAACAATTAATAATCAATCAAGACAAATATTAATGGAAGGAGAGATCAATTGGCCGCACATAAAAAATAAAAAATCAGCACTAGGATTTAAAAGGAAGTAATGCACGCCTCAAACTTACCATAGGTAGCGGAGATTTCCAAAAGTGAGCAAACTAATTAACAATCAATGGAAGTTTAAATCACAACATAGTAGCAAATAGATTATGAACAAGTAAATTAACTGGATTAGCGGATTTAAGAATCAATTACGGTGCTAAATTAGCCAAGTATGAGGGAAAAAGTAATAAATTAATAAATTTATACTCATATTACAGCAGCATGTATGATGGAATATGCACATAACATATATTTTTTAACTAAATAACATCTCGCCAATCAAGGAGAGTCGATAATTAAATTGGGGGAAGAACAACTATGATTCTCAATCAATTAATACTAAGAATGATTTTTTCTCATACAGAAATTAATTAAAGAAATTCATAAACTAACCATTTTATTATATAAATGCAGCAAATGTGCAACCCATTAGTTTTGAGTACCGACTCATTGTAGCAAACTTCACAAATTAAAAAAAGATCATAATAGAAGCGATGAACAAGAGCTTGAACAGTAAATCGTAACCTAATCACGCTTTACTAAAAGAAATAAACTGATATGCAATAATCACACGAACTGAAACAGTCAGCAAAGCAAGAAAATATACGATACTCAAATTTCAACATGCTCATCTTAACTGAAAACCAACAAAGAAAATAAAATATACGGGCTTTAGAATTTATTGAAAACTTACTCGGATGGATCTGTTAAGATCCATCTTTTAACCAACTCGGACTCTTCAAAAGCTTCACCAGAATCCACTGCATGACTAAAATTCCAAACCTGAGCAACTATGTTGTTGTCGTTGTTTTCTCGAACCCAACGGAGAAGAGGAGAGCATAGGCGACGCTTCTGTCCGGCTGTCCTCGCGGCTGTTGTCATCGGAGCTCGCTGGTTGCTGGTTGTCGCTCTCGTTGCCGGCTACTGCTGCTGCTGGTGGCTCATGACTGCTGGCTGCTGCTGCTGGTGGAGGAGCTCTCGCCGGTCGAAGGTAAGCTACTAGAGACGAGAGAGGGCAGTCTCCCCTGGTGTTTGTCCCTGTTGGTTTCGTGCTGCCTTCGCTGGAATCACTGATCAGAGCAGCGAGAGGAGAGAAATGAGGAGAAGGTAAGGCAAGGGGAAAAGAAGTTGCGGGGGGAAGACGAGGGGGGAGAGAGAGAGGCGGCTGCCAGCAACAGGTGGTGGCGATTGTCGCCGGAAAAAAAGAAGAAGAGGGGAGATGGAGGTGGGTGAGGTGGCTGCTTGGAGGAGAGGAGAGAATGGTGAAAAGTTGTAGGGTTTGGAGTCTTTTATGATTTAAAATAGGAAATATGGGAGGATTTATTTTAACCGTTGGATTAGAATTAGATAGGCAGATAGGATTTGATTTAGGATTTAATTTAGAGATGGACGGACAAGATTAAAATGAATGGGCCTTGAGAGTTGAATTGGAAAGGCCAAAATTGAAATAAATATTGGTTAGAATTGAAATGAAAAGTGGCTATAATTGAAATACAATTGGAATTAGAATGGCTAAAATTGAAATGAATTAAAATAGAATAGGTTAAAAGTTAAATGATTTTGAGGAAACTTAAAAGGAATGCTATCCAATTTAGATATTACAAAATTATAATTAAAATTACTTAAAATTTTAAAACATTTGAATTATTTCGAGTTATATCGATAATTTTAAAAATATTTTATTAATATTTACGATAATTTTGTGAAGCAAGCATACTAAAATATATAATTTTTAGACAAAATCGACTAAAGTTTTAAACTCAAAGTATATTTTAAAATAAGTATTTAATCGGATAGTATTCCCAAAAAGGGTTAAAGGTCGGTCAAAATTGGGTGTCAACACACGACATTATCAAATTGACTATATTGCGGGGAAAATTGAAGTAATGTAAGGTATCTCTGATGAAAAATCATTTTATTTTATCGAAAGCTTTTTTGAGATCTATTTTGAGAATAAGATTGGCTTTCTTCCCTTTCATTTTTATAAAGTGTGAGATTATTTCTTGTATTATTATGGCATTATCGGAAGCTTGTCTATTTTTTAGAAAGCTGGATTGGCAGGGATTAATGACTTTGTGCATTATTGGTCTGAGTCGTTTGGAGATTATCTTGGCGATTATTTTATAAGTGGTATTACATAGGTGTATAGGTCTGAAGTAAATTAATTTGGTTGTGTTTTTTCTTTTTGGAATCAGACATATATAGATTTTATTGATTTCTCTAGGAATTTTTCCTTGTTGAAAGGAAGCCCTAGAGAGGTGATAGATTCTCCTACGATGTTCTAGTATTTTTGGTAAGACTGGAGGTGTAGACAATCGGGGCCTGGAGCTCTATGAGGCTGAAACGAGAGAACAGATTCATGCATCTCTTTAGGGGTGCCCCTCAGTTTGGAGAGGTCTACTTGGTTATTTGGGTTCATTGAATTTGGAGTTGCCAAGTTTGAGAAAGATCTTTTAGAGCTAAATAAGTCTTTAAAATAGTTGTAAGTGATTTCCTCTATGTTGTTTTGATTATAAACCATTCTCTTTCGTCTGTTTGTAATGCTGTGATTTTATTGTGTCTTCTTCTGTTTAAGATGGTTGTATGTAAGAACCTAGTATTGACATCTCCTTCGTTTAGCTAATTTACTTTGCATTTTAATTTCCAAAACTCCTCCTCGATGTGTAATAAGTAGTTATATTCTTTTATGAAGACATTTTCAAGTTTGGTAAGGAAAGGGCAAAGGGGGTATTTTGGGGAGTTCTGGATTCCTTCGAGTCTTCTTATCAGCTTTCTTTTTTTTTTATAAAATACGTTTACAAAGGAAGTCCGGTTCAATTCCATAACATCTTTTTGAAATTTTGGGATTGTCTCCCGTATGTCATTGTGCTTCGACCAAGAATCATTAATGACTCTAGTAAGATCAGGGTGGTTGGTCCACATTGTTTCGAATCTAAAGATCTTTTTACGGTTTGAATTTAACTGTGGGACCATGGCTAGAAGGAGTGAGCAGTGGTCAGAGTGTTCGTGGCAAATGGTGTACTTGTGCATTGGAGTACACATGCAATCAATTATCGTTTGCCAAAAAACGATCAAGCCTCTCGTAAATGAGTTATGATTTATTTTTTAAGCATTTATTTAGCCACGTGTAACAACTACCTTTGAACCCCATATTTATCGATTCACAATGGTTTATTGTTTCCCAGAAGTCTTTGGTACGACCTTTGTGTAAGGGGCTACCACCGTTATTTTCATTTGTATTTAGAATTTTGTTAAATTCGCCTCTTAGCAGCCAATTGCCATTGAAGTTATCTTTTATTGTATTGAGGTTTTGCCAAAAAAATTTCTTTGAATTTCTAAAAGAAACTCGCGTAAATAACACTAAAAAACCATAAGTCATTTGATAAACGTACTTTCACCATAACATGTATCTCTTGCTCTATTGTGGATATATCATCCAGCTCAAAGACTGCATCATCCCATAGGATTGCAAGATCTCCAGAATTCCCCACAGATGGTACTTGTATCATTCTAGTGAAAGAGGGAAAGTTATCCAACAAGGGTTGGTGATCCTGCATTTTGGTTTCTACAAGAGCTACTAGCGGTGGTTTATGTCAATCTATTAATGTTTTAAAGTTCCTCCTAAAGTCCTCACCATTACATCCCCTACAATTCCAAATTATAATATTCATAGATCTATTGGTTTGGTTAATGGAATTCTCTTGAATTACCCTCTCCCTGTCTAACGGAGGGATCCTGTTCATTAAGTATGGATTCAATATTACTATAAAGTTCCCTACGCTTGGGTTGATTGGAGCATGTATATCTATTGAGCTTTTTAACAGAAAGGGTGGACAGATAAATGTGTTTTTTTAATCTCTCCCTGAATAGTATTATTTTTATATCTTTTAAGACTCTTATTTTCGTTCCCGTCTCCCTCATTAGGGCGATTGCATCTTCTATTTCTTGTACGTCCACACTTTCTCCTCTGGGTGTTGTTACTGAAAGGAGGGGGGATACTGAGATGAGGTCATACCTGGGTAGAGGAAGTCCCGATGTCCGGGACCAATTGGGGAGAGCTTTCCCTCACATTGTCGTTGTCCATGGGATAAGTCTGTTCTGTCTCCTGGAAATTCCATGTGTTCACCAGTGATTCCGGGATCTCCAAAATCTGATGAAGGGAGAAGAAGGGTGGAAAGAAGTAAGGGACCATAGTTTGTGAAACATTGAGGGGGTTGAAGAGTGACATTTCCCAAGAAGAGTGGTGATAGAAGGGAATATGGGGGAAGGGAAAGCTTAGTAGAGGGTGGATAGCAGTTGACAACCATATGTGGTTGTTGTACATCTCCATTGCTAGTCTCATGCCCTCTGAAATCACTTGGGATAAGAATGTTGGGTTCTGTACTAGGATTATTACTGTCCTCCAAGGAGAGAGCTTGCCCCTGCATGCTCATCTCCAGCCATGAGTGTGAAGTCTGGTTTGAATTTGGGGAGTGAGTCGTATAAAACGTCTGATCTCCAACAGTTATTGGTAGGGTGGGAAGAGTTACAAAAGGTCTTGGGGAGTTTTTGTTGTGGACACTGGCTTGGGAGTTTCTGGTTCTCCTATGGTTTGTTCTTCTGGGAAGAAATGGGAATTCTTGTCTTTTTTAGGAGCTCTATTAAGTCGATATAGATGAAGTTAATAGGAATAGGGATGTTACTATTTGAGAGGTTTCCACTTTGGGGGTAAGTATCAGTACTAGGAATATTTAAAGTAGATTGTTGAGGATATATTTGGAAATAAAAGAACTTCCTAATTTAGAATTTGGAGATGTAGTTGGAAGGAGATTTTTGTTTAAAGGAATTTGTTTTACGGGAAAATCTACGTAATTTTCATTATGAGTGTTGTTTAATAGGCTCAGCGAGTCATTAAATGGAGAGTTGAGGTCTTTATTCAAAGACGTGGGGCCTAAAAGATTTTTTTGACAATGTGGATAGGATTGGGGATATTGATGTGGCTGGAGAAGATACTTCCAAGAGTTGGAGAGGGGTAGGTTGGGTAGGGGTGTACTAGGGGTTGTAGTAGGGGCCGGATGAAAAGTAGTCGACTCTGCATCTTCGTTTGAAAAAATAGAGAAATTATTTTTAAAATCTTTTTTAGTTTTTTTTTTTAATTTGTCTGTGTTACTAATGACGCCCTTGGATGTGACATTATCATTAATGTGGCTTGACGTTTGACGATTTGTAGCCGTAGCACTCTGTATCTGTTGATCAGAATAGTTTTCCAGGACTTGGTTATTTTCTTAGTGTTAAGGAAGTACTAGCTTTTGAAGTTTTCCTATACTTTAAAGTTTTTGTTTCAAGGAAATTACCTGGATCAACGTGAAAAAATTTGACATTGATACCTGATTTTGGAGCCATCTGGTTGCTGCTCAAGTTTTTCGGAGCTATCTGGTTGCTTTCCGCCTCTGGGTGGCCTCGTCTTTGAACATAGTTATGTTTAGTGTGTTGTTTATTCTTTTTTGCAAAAGAAACTATTTGATAGGTCCCATCCTTATCATATGCATCTTTAGTTGTAGGATGAATGGGGTCCACCTGCATTTCCATGGTATCCTTTTGGGTCATGGGACCGATGTGTTTCTTGGGGCATATTTGGATGGTGTGCCCCAACACTCCACATCTTGCGCATAGTATGGTCGAACCTTCGTAATGGAGAGGTTGTTTATGGTTTCCTATAGAAATGTATTTCTGTAGTGGAACTCCGATAGGAACTTCTACACAAATTCTTGCGTATTTTTATCTGAGCGTCTCCGAAGTGTATACATCTGTTTTAACTAGTTTCCCCAATTTTTTACCTATTCGGTCGAGTATGGAATAGTCATAAAATTCTGTTTGGAGTTTCGGGAGCCTAATCTAGATGGCTGATTTTGTTTCCTTGGCTTTCAATGCCACGAAGTTAGGATGCCATCTCTTGATTGATAGGAAGTACCCGTTGATGAACCATGGTCCATGTTGTAGAGTTTTATGTAGATTCTCCTCTTTGTAGAATTTGGCAATATAATAGTCGCTCAATAAGTACTATTTCTTCTGAGACTCTCCACATGCTACTCAATTTTTTCTTTAGGTACATGTGGCTGATTTTTTTCCCAATAATTTTAATTATAATGGAGCAAATCCATGGCTTATAGATTATTTGTTTTTCCTCTTCTGTGAGTTGGATCCCCTCATCTTTTTCGAATTTGTCTTCCTCTTGTTTATTTGACTTGGAGCCTGATCCTACGTTGTTCTTGTAGTCTTCGATAATCATGTCCACCACCCGATTTGTTTGTGGTGAGCATTGTTTTCAAAAACATTTTTGGGGCTAGTCCCAGGATAAGTCTTAGGGCGGGGTGTACCAAAAACGCTCTGGGGCGTAAATTAAAGACTTAGATCCATAAGACGTAAGTCCTAAAATTTAAGGCGTAAGCCCCAAGCATAAAAACGTAGGGCTGGGCATTTTTAATTTATTTTTTAAAACTTTTTTTTTACTTTAAATCATATTTTTATTATTAGTGTAATGATATTTCTCAAATAGTAATTATAATACTTTTTTTCTTCATTATTCATTATTTATACTTATCTCAAATATTAGTAATTTGGTTGTAGTAGTAGTTTGTCCCCAAATAAATTTGCTAATCTAGATGATGAGGATATCTATGAGGAAGGTGAGGAAGAGGAAGAGGTAATGTTGGATTATTGTTTTGCAATTGCAACTAGGAATGCTGATATTTTTCCTAAGCATCAACGCAACAACAAAACGAAGCATGGAAGAAAGCATAGTTGGGATGATAAAGTGATTGAAGAGTTTGTTCCAAGACACCTACCGATGCGATTGACAAAACAGAATCATATGATAGTGTCAACAACTTTAACAAGACCCAATAAAGCCAAGAAGTGATGAACTACCAAGTGTTATTGGACAGATTTGAAGAAGAAGACAAAAGAAACATACTTCAAGTTTCTTTAGAAGGCTAATCTATCTTTTTTAGTTCATACATTTGTAAAAGAAAGTTTGAGGTTGATAATTCAACTTTCTCCTTGGCTTTTATGATTTTTTATTACTTAAGAATCCTTACTTGTAATATCATCATAGAGTGTATTATAAACTTTATGATGATCATAGAATATTTAGTTCTCTCTAGCTCGTATTTTCTTCATGATTGTTAATTAGTAGAGGATAGGTATCTCATTAGGATTGGTAAGGTAAGACCTAGCCTCCCTTGCTTGTACTTAATCCTAGTGAGAATTTTTTTATGTTTATTATTAATAAAAAGCCACTAGACCACTGTCTAGTGGTATAAATTTGCTAAAAAAAAAATTAAAAAAATACTTATCTCAAATGAAAATCATAAATTATTGAAATATTTACTTTTGCTTAATTAATTAGTAATAAAACTATAAAATTAAATATACGTGAGACTACGCCCCGTAGATCCATGGAATTTATGTCCCGTGTCTCGGAGTTTACGTCTCGCCCTGTACCATATAAAACGCCTCGTCTTACTCCCCCACCTTTTAAAACACTGGTGGTGAGGATTGGCTCTCTTCGATATTTGAGTAGGGTGATATGAGTATGTCCTTAATGATATGTTTGCTTTCTTGTTGTTTTCCCCCGTAATAGTGGCCATATGCTTTTCAGTCCTGTAGTTTCCTATCTGTCCCCTTCTATCCGGCGGAACGGGCGTGTTCAAGGATTCTCCGATGAGATGCGACATACGCCTATACTACTTATTAATATTGGAGATATGTGTAATGGATTAATGTCTAATGGTAGGATTACATATAAGATATAATATTTTCGAAATATCCAAAAATTTGAAGTACCAAATCTAAAATCCAAAAAAATTAGAACTTAAATCTTTTTTTTTTCTCCTGAAAAAAAAAATCTTTTTTTAAAAACAAAAAAGTAAAATCTAAAATCCAAAAAATTTAGAACTTAAATCTTTTTTAAAAACAAAAAAAAACAAAAAAGTAAAATTGGGGTAGAGAAAGGGGAAATGGAGAGGGGAATTTATTTATTTTTGGGTACAAAACAGAGGTAGTAAATTATATATTAATATGCGTGATTACAAAGCAATGGTAGAGCATGGTTGCGATTTGTATCTAGAGAGGGGGGTTGGGTTGATTACAATATTTACCAGTACTAGTTAGCTTTAAAAAAAAAAGTTGGCTTAATATGCCTAGCAAAAGAAGTTTCCGCTCTATCTGCTTTGGAGAGGGAATTACAATATGCATAATCGAACCCTCATCGATAAGGTGGAAATTCAGATAGCCAACTAACTGAGCTATTAATATTCCAAATTCTAATCCACTCACCAAAAATTCAACAAATTTTGAATTTCGATTCAAGATTACCCAAATTATATATGCTCACCCCTACTCCAAACCTATTCACAATCTCAACCTTTCTTGGGAAGTTCTACCAATGTTTGTCTAAAATGAAATAGAATCAGATAAGGCTGAAACTTTTTTTGTTAGGCTTACTAAACCGACGGAAATTGTACTAGTACTAATGTGTCCCTTAACATTGATAGCAGTCCAGCACTGTCACTCTCTTGTAATGACGCATATCAAATATTAATTTTATTTATTTATTTTTATGTTTTAATATTAAGCATTAATTAATTATTTTTTTAATAATAAAAAAAACTCAAAGAAATTTGCCTTATCGGAGTTGACATTTATCCATGTCGAACCGACCTCTTGCACCAGCTGGAAGATGTTGTAGATTGAAGTGATATATAGGAGATAGGTTATTTTGAAGATATGACCATAGAACAGGCAGAGGTTCTGAAATTGAATCATATTAATATCGATTATTAAAATGAATTTTTTTATGTGTTTGATGGCTTGACCCACGAAATAGTATAAGCCTCACGTGAATTAGGGTATGTTGAGGCTTGATAACATAATTAATTAAATAGAAGTGTATTTTTTTTTCTTATAGATGATCAATACCTAAATTATATTAGAAATTATTATATATGATCTAGAATTGAGATATACTCCAAGAAGAGGTGTTAGAGATCATTAATAAAAGATTGAAATAGTTTATTTTCGTATGATGGACTTCGTTAAATATCGAAAATATTGTAAAAATGATAGAACATAACACGTGTAGCCATGATAAAGTAATATAAAATGTTATTGATACTTTATTAAAATTCAATAATAAAGATATGATCATTGCTATGAACTTCTTTCATGCCATCAGCTGTGAACAAGTAAAATAGCCACTAGCTATGACCAAAGTATAACTCTTTTTAGAAGCAAATAAAAATGGGAGAAAACACAACCTTTGCTGCATAGAAACCTTTGCTAAAAAGCTAGAAAGAAACTCTACAAATGGGGTTGATTTATTGTCAAAACTCCTATACTTGCTACCAAGTCATTATTAAGTAATTTCTATACCCAAATTGCTTTAGCCCTAATGAGCAATTGTTTGAGCTTTCCCCTCACATTAAGGCTCATTATCTCATTAGCACCACCAACTAACTCTTTCCCTATAAATATTGCTGGAACACTTGGTTCACACCCTTGTTCCATTAGTGCCTTCTCCATTTGCTTCCCATTTGGATGTGTATCGAGCTCGTAAATTGTAGGGTTTGCTCCAAAACTACGAATTAGGGTTTCGATGCTGTGAGAAATGCAACAACTACTCTTTGTGAAAATTACCACCGCACTTGTTGCTCCCAACTTCATCACCATGTCCATTTTGAAACAACTTCAAGAAACAATGAGTAGTTTGGCCCAAATGCCAAGAAATATGTATATAAGTAGCTTTTAGTGAAGAGGAAATAAGTTGTGATAGCTAAATGCTTGTGAAGTGAATTTGAGGATTGATTTGTTGTTGAGAAAATTGAACCAAACATGAAGCTATATATAGAGGCATTATGTTAACTAAAAGACAAAATTAAAAAAGATAAAAATTGCTACGAATTACAAGTTGAAGATATGATATATCTAGATTGTTCTTGATTACACTTGTATGATAATAGAGCATATTGTACGCCATTTCTTGATTCTAGAGTAGCATAACATACTCAAGCTGAAAATGAAAGGAATATAATCTATCACCTTTAAAATATTCCCACAACATTGTAAAAAAAATAAAAATACTTCTGTTACTTTTGATTTGACAAAAAAAGTGAAATCTTTTTTCAGAATATATATCCTTATATAGACGTGTTGTTGAAATCAAGTCCACACTATACGATATGTACCTTAGAGAATTTTTTGAAGCCTCTCCTAGTTTGGTTGTATAAAGTAAAATGCACCCTTACTACCTCGAAAGGCCACATATATTATCATTTTAGCTAGTTGTGTGGAACATTTTTGGATCTGAGGTAAGAAAAATCAAATCTATAGAAGATAATTATAAAAGAAACTATCTTATTTCATTATATTCATGTATGGGATATAAATGCACATTGGTTATTGTCATACATATGGGGAAATTAAGATTACATATACGAGTCATAATCATACACTAATAAGATATACAACTAGATGATAATCGTCTAGTTCTACTCTCTATCAAACGATCCCTAATAATACTCGTCTTGCAAATTGAGTGTGGCTCTGTCACTTTGAGTTTTTTTTGGGCTAAAAACTTTGTATCCATTGATCATTCACGTGACTTCTTATTGAATCTACGGTAGTTTAAGGGTATATATATACATGACAATAAAATACTTATTAAATAAGGAGACTAATTAATCTAATGCATATATATGTTATTGGACTTATTAATATTGGAGATATGTGTAATGGATTAATGTCCAATGGTGTAATGACCCGGTCGGTCATGTTTGAAAAGTTTAGTAAAATTACTATTTTGCCCCTCGTGATACCGACCTCGACTCTTTTATGTTGAGCTTGAAAAGTTGGTTTTGAACTTTGAGTTAAAAGTTGAGAATCTGGTAAGTTTTGAGTTTGAAAGGTTAAGTGGTTAAGAAAGTGGTTTAGGTGTCTTTTGAAGTTTCGAATGTCAAAATGAATTTCGTCGATTCCATCAGTCCCAAAATGTGAAATCTGATCCGTGAGAGTTGTCGGTTTCAAATTACGAGTCTTTTTTGAGGATTTGAGGTCCTAAGTTGTGAAATTATGAAAATTTAGCATTTGGATTGACTTTGGTCAACAATCAGGGGTTGGATGCTCGGATCGGAATTCCAAGAGCTTGTTGGATTCGGGGGATGATTTTAGACCTATGTGAGGCCTTGGTTGATTTTTTAGAGGTCCCGAGCTTGTTTCAACCCTTTAGTTTCTTGTGATTTTCACAGATGTCGTGTCAAGGACACCTCAGATTTGTGTTTCGACGGTTCCATTGAGTTCGGAACATTGAGTATAATTGATTTGCATATGTGATTTGTGTGCACCGGGTTCAGAACAAATCTCGAAGGTCCTTTCAATGTCTTTTTGTTGGCTAATATTGTTTCTGGTGTTGCACTGTTCGCTTAAGCGGAACATGATTCTCTTTAGCAATGGTCACTTAAGTGGAACCAAGTTCGCAAAAGCGAGACTAGACCTTTGGGAGGGGTTCACCTAAGCGAACCATTGTTCGTTTTATCGATGTTCACTTAAGAGGAACCTGGTTCGCAAAAGCGAGACCCCAGCTTTTGCGGGGTTCGCTTAAGCAAGGACCTGGTTCACTTAAGTGACAGTTGAGAGGGTTTTGCTGTCATTTCGGGGTTTAAGCCCCATTTCACCATTTTTTAGTTTTGGGAGCTTTGGGGAGACGATTTGAACCAGGTTTTCGAGTAAAAACTTTTGGGTAACGATTGCTAACTCTAAATCTTCAATTACCCATTGTTATTTATGAATTTATGTGTTCAAAGCAAGCTTTGAAATGAGAAATTTGGGGTTATCTTTAAGAACCCAAGAATTTAATAAAATGGTGATTTTGAAGTCGTTTTGATTCATTTTGTGAAATGGTTCTCACTAATGAGTTCCTAAAGCCTTTAACATCGTTTTCAAGTATTGTTTTCCAAATTCAAACCTCCATTTTAATATTGTGTTTTGAGTTAATTGCCCATTTCTATTCATAATTTAAGTGGGAAGTGTTGTTTCTGATTTGTGATTGTAAATACTTGATTATTTTAGATTGTTTGGCTTTGGAAGTGATTTAGAAGGGGAAGACTCAACTCTTGGAGTGATTGTTGATTGATTTAAGGCAAATGGCTTCCTAAATCTTGTATTCTAGTTGAATTCGTATACTTCCTTTGTTGCTTGTGTGTTGGTAGTTATGAGGATGAGGTGAAGGGTTAAATTATCCACTTGTTATATCTAAATGAATATAAAAGGGGTTGAAATGAAAAAAAGTTATGTGTTGATCATGATGATGTAAATTACCTTATTGTAACCCTTGTTGATAATTGATTGATGAAATGCTTGAAAGCATGAATGTGTACTTGAATTGTGTAATTTGTTGTATCTTCTATGCGGTGTGATATTGCTTGTGATCATTGGACACCGTGATTAGGCATGTAATGATTATGAGGCTGAGGTTTTTGTCAGCAAGTGTTATTATGCCGAGGTCTTTATCGACAAGTGTGATTTGGCCGAGGTCATTACCGGCGAGTGTTCATATCCCGAAGTCATTACCGGTAATGGTTATAAAGCAGAAGGAAAGTGGTTCCGGCAAGAGATTGATTATTGTGACTTGATGTATAAATGTTTATGCATGAATTGTTTGATACTTGAAATTGATGAACTTGTTATGTGTGACTGAACTACTTGGCTTTGAGGTTGACTTATTTGATTCGTTTAATTGTTGAATTGTGGTTATTGAGTTGCGAATATTGGGCCTGTGAGCCGTGTGTTGTAGGATTGCTAGCTAGGTTGGGCTGATTTTTGCGTAGGTTGTAGTTTGAGGAGGTTCAGTTGGAGAGTCGGGGATATTCAATTTCTAGTTAGTTGTTTTGCTTAGTAGGTTGCTTGTTGGGTTCCGTATTGTTGGTACTCACCCCTTGCGTCTACACTTGTGTTGGTTCTGAGATCGGATCCACGTGATCTCTTTCTCTTTCTTCGATCTCGAGACTTGTCAAAGACTTGAAGAGGTAGCTACTTGTCATTCAGCGGACCCCTTTTTTCCTTTTCTTACACTTTGTTCTATTTTAGAAACAAAGACTAAGACTAGTATTTATTTCTTAATTCCATAGTTATTTATTTAGTGGCTTGTACACGTGACAACCAAATTTTTGAGGTTTTAATAGAAGAATAAATTTTCCGCTTTATCTTGTTCTTGCTTTTACTGTTTTCCGCATTTCTTTCGTTTTCGTTGAATTGAGGTTGACTTATCTTGGTGGGAACAAACAAGTGTCATTACGACCTTTTTTAGATCGTGAAAAATGGATAGGATTACATATAAGATATAATAATTTCGAAGTATTCAAAAATTTTAATAATCAAGTACCAAATCTAAAATCCAAAATATAGGAACTTAAATCAAAAATCAAATCCACAAACCGAAAATCCAACATTGTCCAAATTATGCTCACCTCTACTTCGAACCTATCCACAACTTCTAAGTTGACAAGCTTATTGATAACCCGGAATTAAATAGTCGTTACATTGTGATACCTTAACCAAGTAATATGTGACCTTTCAATGTAGTAAGAGATCATTTTTATTCATCGATTGAATAATTTGTACCATATTGTCAAAGGGAATTTGTACCAAGTTTGTCATAGGAAAATTCTTCTGTGGTACGGAACTTGGTTTTAATTAACAGCATGTCTATGAGGATATATTCTAAAAAAAAAACATTTTTTCTCAAATTAAAAGTAAGATATTATTGAAAAAGATCACTCCAGCTGGATATATTATTTCCCTTTTAGCAGATACATTGTTTTCAGGAGGAAAATATTCACAAAATAATTTTTTATTCTTATCCCAATAATTTAATGAATTAATAGGGGATAAGTGTTGCTGTTATAATCGATTTGAGTGCAAACTGGAAATGCAACGTTCATAATTCTTGAAACATTTTAATTTAAATGTATATATACACTTTTCATGATTTCATGTAATTAATTATTGGAACATACAAGTCAATATATTTTATAAATTTAGTTAAAAATAACAACAACGTACTAGATCAAGTTCGCAATTGAAGGGTATGTTGAAGACATAGTAGTTAAGTAAATAAAAACGTGATCTGATCTATAACGTAACGATTTAAGTTAAAGATGAAGTGACGGCAATACAAGAATTTTTGCTTTTAAACACAAACCGAACCAAGATAGCGAATAATTAATGACCTTACAATATAATGTTCTTGGAATATTTTAAAGGTGATAGTTATATTCTTTTCATTTTCAAGCTTGAGTATAGTATGTCCTTATCATACAATTGATCAAAAACAATCTACATAGATCCATCCAACAATTTTCACTTTTTCTTTTTGCTAACATATATAATAATGCCTCTCTATATAGCTTCAAGATAGGTTCAATTTTCTCAACAACAAATCTAGCCTCAAATTCACTTGATCACAAACCTTCATATATCATTTCTTGTATCCTTCACAACTTCTTTAATTTCCTCTTCACTAAAAGCTATATATAAATCTTGGCATTTGGCAAAACTACTCATAATTTAATTTCTTGAAGTTGTGTAAACATGGATATGGTGATGAAGTTGGGAACATCAAGCGCGGTGGTGATATTCACAAAGAGTAGTTGTTGCATTTCTTACAGCATCGAAACTCTTATTCGTAGTTTTGGAGCAAACCCGACAATTTACGAGCTCGATACTCATCCAAATGGTAAGCAAATGGAAAAGGCATTAATGGAACTAGGGTGTCAACCAACACCAGCAATATTTATAGGGAAAAAGTTAGTTGGTGGTGCAAATGAGATAATGAGCCTTAATGTGAGGGGCAAGCTT
>JAJOOH010007975.1:0-19736 GCA_029582605.1 Solanum gracilifrons
ACTTGCACATATCGAACATATACAATATCATCAACATATACGAACAATGAACAATTTCACGATTCTCACATATCATAGTTGTATCAATTTAGAGCAACATACCGTCTTCCATTATCAATCATCATTAGATATGAACGAACTCATCACAAGTAAATACACAATAAAATTCAATGGTCCTCTCACGAAACCCAATTCAATGGTCCTTTCATGGAACCCAAACCCAAACAGTTAGCATGTCGGAACGTGGCAATCCTATCCCATATTTATGCCGAAATATGGCAATCCGATCCAAGTTAGTTATGCCAGAATGTGGCAATCCGATCCCATACTTATGCCGGAACGTGGCAACCGATCCCATATTTATGCCAAATGTGGCAACCGATCCCAATTAGTGTGTCAGATCGTGACACCCGCCCATTCAACAAACCACAATCACAATCACAATCACAATCACAATTCTCACAATCATACAACAAGAGGTGATTCATGGCATACAATTATTCAATTATCCTCATTTACAACAAGCGTGATCAATAATGCAACATTCGCATACATACATGTATCGTAATAAAGCAAGAACAAACATACATCACACAATCATAGAATCACAACCATCACTTACCTCGAATCCAAGCTTGAATCCCCTAAGGCACTTGAATCTTCCCTTTCCGGATCTACAAACAATTAATATACGCAAGGATCAATAATCAAAGGTCTAATTATCTGGATTATAACAAACCCAATAACCCTAGACAAAACCCAAGATCCTACTACCTAATTTAGGGATTTTTCCACCATAAATTCTAGATCAAAACCTTCCCCCATCGATAATGACCCACTAGATTACGCTCTACCAATCGAAAAATGGATTCGGGGAGTTAAACCTTACCTTTGGCCTCAAGAATCGTAAAAAACAGTCAAGAAGTTGCCTGGGGTCATCTCCTTAGCTTTAAAATTCAAAAAGTACCAAATAAGGTCGTTTAGGGGTTTATTAACGACTTTAAGTCACGTCTACCCTGCCATAGCGGCCCCATCCCGCTACAACGGCCCTGCTCTGGCAGCTCCAATCCCGCTCTGGCGGCCTACACGGAGACAAAATGTTACCTGTTCATGCTAAGATCATTTCGGGAGTTCTACTCGCCCAAATTCGATTTCGTAAAGTCATACGGGTTCCTTAACTTCTTAGTTATCTAGTCATGTGGTCCAAATCATAATTATATCTATCTTATTAATTACCATATTTCTCTACACCTTAATGACTCCGATTTCGTCCAAATTTAGACTAGGTTGGGAAATTTCAAGTTACTACGAAAAAATTTTCTGGCCCCAATTATTTCTTCATTGACTTTTCCCTAACGACAGAATCAGGTCGTTACAATAGATACCAATTTACCCATCACTCGTCCCCGAGTGGTCAACTAGAAAAAGACTAGCTAAAGTAAGGGTAGAGTAGTATCTGAATCGTCAAATTACTGGGGATACTTGTCTCGCATGCCATTCCTACCGAATCTTATTACCCCCTAAGAGTTTCACATCTCCAACCTCAAATCAACCAATTGAATACCTACACATCCTCCCTTACAATTCCTCAATGAAGTCATCTCAACACTCGAGTGATAATTATTGTTGTATGTAAACTTAACTAACAACAACAACGATTCTCAATAACCCCAAAGTTGATTGCACACATGTTATCAAGGACTTTGACACAACATCAGGACGAATCCTTTCTCACTTAACTATGATAAAATTCTAAATCAATACTCGCTACAATTAGAAGTGAACCTGAACAAATCAACGCACATTCATAATACCCAACCAATCATAGTTCTTAACAATATCTCCATCCCACAACATAAATTCCCATGAGCTTAAGTTATAACAATTTTGATCTTTAGAAATTAGATACTCATCGAAGGATGTGTCCAAGCATACAACCCCTCCAATAACACTATCGAAATGCTAGATTTAGTAATTGTAGATTACCTCTTAAGAACAGTAAAATTGGACCCAAAGATCCTCACATTCAACCACACCTAATCGATACATGACCTCGACGACTAAAGGAATATTAAGATTGTCGGACAACCACAAATATGCATGGTAGCTCTCCTATAAATTCTCATAAGCAAGGTGGTACATGTAGAACCACTAAAATACCTTAACAACTCCAAGACAACACTAATTATGTTACTCGAAATAACTAAATCTTCCCCTTCAACCAAGAGAACATCGCAGGATTCGGTACCCCTGATCCACCACTAGGGATCCACCCACAAAAGTGAAAACACACTAGAGCATAACTAGTGAATCATACTCACAATACTAACAACCATCATAAACACTCCGACGATTTACCTTATTATAAATCAACACTTTTTAAATGAAAACCTTTCTTAGATACTTAACAATTAATAGTAGTACTTACGACTCACCCCAGGTGTAAGTCCTTTTAAATGCTCAATACCGAATACAATTGGTCATTTCTCACCTTGCCAATTCATACCTTAATAAAATACATCACAACGAATGTAGACGTACAATGAAAAATCTGAATTGTAATTTCCACCATATAACACAATCCCTCTCACTATCAACATTAGCTTGTACCTTGAAGATTTTTATGAATTCATGGATCTCCGTTTATCATTGATCGCATCTCCATCAATCTTACCATATATTTCGCTAAATTTCCAATCATACTCATTACTAGACTAAAAAAAAACCCCAAACACTTGTCATCACACTCAAGCTAATGTCCGCACACTCCTTTCTAAAGATTTTTTCGATAGTTTTTAACCAATTCGACACATATGTGACACTATTACCATAGCCACAACAAAATAAATGAAATCACGCATCTCAGAACCCAATTATCTACTCCTCTAAAGATAATTTTTTAGCCTTAAGAATCAAATAAAATATTCTTGCTCTAGCCTCTCTCTAAAGGTTGTACTACATCCCACCATTTTTCTTCATTATGACTCTAGCTCTTTAATTTCTATTCGAATGGTGTCCCACCATCTCTTAAAACTTTCCATACAACCACGTTACTTACCAAATATTAAAAAAAAAACCACAACCTTAGATACTCGCAAGTCGTAATTACTATACAAAATTCGCTTAATCAATAATATCATTATATAGTTGCATCCTATTACAATTCATCGCGAACTCTTATTACCATTACGCTCAGTTACCCCTGACTATCACTATGAAGCCAACATTTCATCAACATGACACCTCAAACTCAGGTAAACTCATCAAATTTAAAGGACTAACCCAATCTTGGTACACACTTTCTTACTAAAATCTTCAATTTCCTTCACCCAAGTATACTCAATGGAACTTTCTTTATCCATAAGCTTGTCATTCTGGTATTAATCCACTCCCTTATGAATTAAGATAAAATCATCAGTACTCATACTATCCTCCTTCTTCTTATCAAACAAGACAGGAGCACTCCACTTGGAAACACTAGGACAGATAAATCCTTTATCAAGACGCTCTTGGATTTGAGCCTTATGTTCTCTCAACTCTGACACCCCAATAATAGACTCAATAGAGAGGGATTCTACCTCAACATCCCGAATATGAGCCAATTACATCAAACAATCCTGCCTTACTAGTTTCCTACCTTGCACAAAAGATATGACCTTAACTGACTTAGGCTTGTACCCCCTTCCCACTCTAATCTTTCCCTACTGGAGATCTCTAGAGTTACCGACTTTGCATTACAATTATACCCGGTATAATAGGGGGACAACCAAGTCATGCATAAGATTATATCAAGTCAGTCATATTCAACATAACCAAATCAACCCAACTATGAAAATCCATAAACACAACAGGACAACACGATATACATGGGTGACTATGACTGACTCTTCTACTGGGTAGAAACATGGATGGGGGAATCAAGTTTATCATAAACCACATCAAATCCCAATGCAATTGAACTGACATATACGAATAAGTAGAACCTGCATCAAACAAAACAATAGTCATCCAGACACAGACAAGAGTAGCTCCTATGACCACTGTATCACACCCTCAAACTCGGTCTTACCCGGTAAAACATAAAACTGAGCCCTGTCCTCTTGACGGGCAACCTCATTGCCTGGCTGCACTACTCCTCTACCTGCATTACCATTTCCCCGGCCTCCACGGCCTCACTGATTCCCTCCTCATATGCCAGGTTCTCCACAATTTAATACACTTTACCACTTATATTTGATTGCTGAACACTGAATTAGATTGCGGGGGTTAGTTCGGGTACGATTCGGTGTCCATAATTATGACTAGGAAAATAGGCGAGACATGGCTGAGATTCTGTCTCGCCCTGTCCCGCGCTGGCGGGAGGAATCCCGCACTGACGGCCTCGCCTTGGAGGGAAAAGTCCTGCCCAGCGGCCAAAACGGAAACAGAACCCTGCCAATAATTTTTTCCGGGTTCTTTTCTTTTCCAAATTTCACAAAGTTTCCAGCTTTACTTAGCAATTTTAGAATAATCCTCATAACTAGGATAATCATTGTCTACCCCTAGTCAATCCCACGATACACAAAACAATTCATTCTTGTTAATTCAGTACCACAACCCACACATCCCCAGGATACATCCAGACACTCACACGATCCTTAGTCAAGATCTTCCTTTCACAATGAGTTTCATGATACTCAAGTAATTACAACTTGCATAACTTCAACGACCAGACCAACATATTGTACATATCAAAGTTCAGACACATATTTATTGTGACATAATCACCTCATCACATTCAAGCAATTACAACTTTACATTTACAGTTAATTCAGACAACCATAAGCACACATTCAAAGTTTCCAAGATACAGTTCACATATAAGTCCAAATTCTTAATTAATTATTTTGCTCCATGGATGACCATTCCTAATCACCCATGTATTCACACCACCCCTAGGGCCAGATACCAATTAGAACCTTCTCAGTTTTCAATTTGCTTTGCTTGTGGCCCCTCAGTCGTGACCACGACGTCTAGTTCACTTCGTTGAGATACCATTTTGAATCGGGAGTTACCAATTGGACTCAACTAATACCACAAGCGACAATAATAGCTAGCGAGCCCCACAAAATTGCTAATTTCAATCATAGAACTTAGTCGAACCCAATTCTTAACCGCCTCATTCTTTAACTGATGGTAACCAGACCTTAAATCAATCTTAGAGAAAACCGATGCACATTGCAATTGGTAAAAAAAATCATCTATTCGAGACAATAGATACTTGTTATGAATGGTAACACTATTCAACTGTTGATAGTCTATACACATCCTCTCTTGTTAGTGATAGTGTTACTACTTTTGTTGCTCTAGTTCGGACCATAGAGTTAAGGAGGAAAGATACCAATTTGTATCACCCAGATACCAATTGGATTCAAGTCATAACACGAAAGAGTATCGTGATTGACACCCACACTAACAATCCGGTGTGAGAACCACTACTACAACCCAAACCAAGCAATCAATCTAAAAACTAAGGCATATAAGTCAAATATTAAGGAAAGAAAATAGAGTTTCCATAAACTCTAACAAAAGTTCAACAATAACTAACAAATACGGAAGAATTAATCTAGAACCTGAAAGTCAATGTACCAAAACTCTACTAACAAAAAATCTAAGAACAAGGGGTACAACCCCGAAACTAAACAACACCTTAGACAAAAGTTTGAGTCCGAAAAGAGTGGACTTAAACAAGAAAGATCCATGATAGCCTGAAAGAACTGACTTACTCTTGAATCTGGTCACACTCATAGTCACCTAGCTGAGGTCTATCAATAGCCACCAGAAGATGCCCTGTACTAAACAAAGAAAGAGCAAGTGCATTATCAGTACACAACCACTGTGTACAGATAGGATCACGCGGATATCCCACTAAGTGCAACATGCATTAATCAATACAACAATATAATCACATGCACATATCGAACATATACAATATTATCAACATATACGAACAATGAACAACTTCACGATTCTCACATATCACAGTTATATCAATTTAGAGCAACATACCGTCTTCCAATATCAATCATCATTAGATATGAACGAAATCATCACAAGTAGATACACAACACAATTCAATGGTCCTCTCACGGAACCCAATTCAATGGTCTTCTGATGGAACCCAAACCCAAACAATTAGCATGACAGAACGTGGCAATCTGATCCCATATTTATGCCGGAACGTGGCAATTCGATCCAAGTTAGTCATGCTGGAACGTGGTATTTCGATCCCATATATATGCCGGAACGTGGCAGATGATCCCATATTTATGTCGAAACGTGGCAACCGATCCCAGTTAGTGTGTCGGATCGTGACACCCACCTATTCAACAAACCACAATCACAATGTATATTCTCACAATCATACAACAAGAGGTGATTCATGACATACAATTATTCAATTATCCTCATTTACAACAAGTGTGATCAATAATGCAACATTCGCATACATACATTTATCATAATGAAGCAAGAACAAACATACATCACACATTCATAGAATCACAACCATCACCTACCTCGAATCCAAGCTTGAATCCCCTAAGGCACTTGAATCTTCCCTTTCTAGATTCTTTCCGCTTGTTCTAAGTCTACAAACAATTAATATACGCAAGGATCAACAATCAAAGGTCTAATTATCTAGATTATAACAAACCCAATAATCCTAGACAAAACCCAAGATCCTACTACCTAATTTAGGAATTTTTCCACCATAAATTTTGGATCAAAACCCTCCCCCATTGATAATGACCCACTAGATTACGTTCTACGGACTGAAAAATAGATTCGGGGAGTTAAAAGCTTACCTTTAGCCAAAAAAATGGTGAAAAACGCTCAAGAAGTCACCTGGGGTCGTATCCTTAGCTCTAAAAATCGAAAAGTGCCAAATAAGGTCATTTAGGGATTTATTAACGACTTTAAGTCACGTCTGGCCTGCGACGGCGGACCCAGCCCGCTACAGCGGCTCCGCTCTGGCGTCTCCAATCCCGCTCTGGCGTCCTACATAGAGATAAAATGTTACCTGCTCACGTGAAGATCATTTTCGGGAGTTCTACTCACCCAAATTCGATTTCGTAAAGTCGTACGCATTCCCTAACGTTTTAGCTATCCATTTATGTGGTCCAAATCATAATTATATATCTCATTAATTACCAAATTTTCCTACACCTTAATGACTCCGATTTCGTCCAAATTTAGACTAGGTTGGGAAATTCCAAGTTACTACGAAAAAGTTTTCTGGCCCCAATTCTTTCTGCATTGACTTTTCCCTAACAACTAAATCAGGTCATTACACAAACAATAATAACAAACCTCTACATATATTGCTGATGAACAAGAATAGTTTTTAATAGTTGGACGATAAAATCCTGTGTTGAGACTAACAACAAGAGAAGTGTAGAAACATGGTGAAATTGCTTAAGCCAAACAAAGCCGTAGTGATTCTCGAAGGAAAGTACAACGAGAGGAAAACAATGATTGTTCAAGCTTTTGACGATGAGACACGTGACAGGCCATACTGACATTGTTTGAGATTTTGACGATGAGACACGTGAAAGGCCATATAGACATTGTTTGGTCACCGGCGTAGCCAAGTAAAAACACTGCGAAAAAGCAAGCGAAGAAATCACGCGTCAAGACTTTCATCAAGCTTGTCAATTACAACCCAAAAAAAATATGAAGGAAGAGAGAATATGGTGGAGGTGATGGAGGACATAAGGGGTGGGGGTGAGAGATACGGGTAATAGGATTGGGGGAGGAAACCCTGATGTGAGATAAAATAATTTGAATTGCTAATGTACTGTTAATTAAGGAGTTTAAATTTTAAGATAATTATTAAATACCATATTTAAGAGAGTTGTGTATCTAATTAAATCTTTTAAAATATATGGTATAAATATTAAAAATGGTATTTGTGTAATTTATTTAAACTAGAGGTAAAATAAGTATATACGGTAGTAAAGTATGTCTAGTTAGGTAGTTTATCCTATTAAAAATATATAGATAATTAATTCTGAAAATTTAATTAATTTAATTTATTATTCTTTGAAATAATAAATTCATTAATATTAATAATAAAAGACAAAAACATGTATATCTTGGTCATGTAATTTGATTAATTTCATTTTATTACTCTTAAAATAATAAATTTATTAATTTGATATATCCATTATTAATATATAATGTATCCAATAAACTAAACACTTAGATACATGAGTATCATTCATACAAGTACATTCATATGTATCATAGAAGTATCTAGTATTATCATGTATTTGTTATCTATATCTAGTATTAATTTCATGTATCTATTTATATGATCTACTATCATTTCATGTATCTTTTTTATA
Source organism: Solanum gracilifrons (assembly GCA_029582605.1). Taxonomy (NCBI): domain Eukaryota; kingdom Viridiplantae; phylum Streptophyta; class Magnoliopsida; order Solanales; family Solanaceae; genus Solanum; species Solanum gracilifrons. The sequence continues at coordinate 8,388 of JAJOOH010007975.1, forward strand.
TATAATTTGATGTATCAAGTATCAATTTCATAGCTTATATCCAAAAACATATATCTCGGATAAATACAAAAAATAGTCAGCTACATTGTAATAACTAACAAACATATATATGATAATATTAAGATACATGATAACAGACAGATACATATGACAACACTCAGATACATGAAATAACAAATTGTGTCAAATACATGCATAAATCTCCAATAATGCGTAAATCTCTAATATATTTATTATATACATACACACTTAATAAGATACACTGATACTGCCTAGATTCGACGGGAGAAGTGATGCAAAGTTTCTTGGTTGCATATGTAACCGACACCATCGTCAATGTTGAATTCGATAAGTCTATTGGGCTTGAAATTTCTGCTTACAACGCTACGCATTGTCTTTGTACGTGAAAGACGTCTCCCCTTGCGAGTAAAAATGATGGGTACGTGGGAAATTGGTTTGAGAGTGAGAATATCAAAGGCTAAGAGTTTAACGTATGTGTTGACAAGTTGTAGAACATCCATTTTAATGGTGTGTTTCTTGTCACTAACTACTGATGAAGGGAAGAGAAAGAGGAAGAATTAGAGTTTTACCCTAACTCATATTCCCTGAAAAAAGATATTTGTTTTTAATTAAAATGCTAATTTTAGAGTTTAAATGTAAAGATAATTAATCAATCATAATCTTAAGGGAGGTGGATATTTGATTGTATCTTTAACAAAATATAGTATAATATATTAAAATTGGTAATATATGTAGTTGTTTGAAAGTAGAGGTAAAATTAGTATATATGGTAGTGATGCATGTCTAATAAAGTAGTTTATCCATTAAACAACTCAATAATCTTCTTAATCCAACCTTCAAAATGAAAGACCTTGGCAGGTTAACATATTTTTTGGGGTTGGAGATTGAATATTTGTAGGATAATATCATGCTAAGCCAAAGAAAGTATGCAGAACATCTTGTCCCACAAGCATGTTCAAGTGATCAGAAGGTAGCGCACACACCTATGGAGATTAATGTGAAGTACAAAAATAATGATGGTGACCCTCTTGCAGAACCAACATTGTATGAGAAGCTCATTGGTTGTCTAATTTATTTGACGATAACAAGACCTGGCATCTCTTATCCAGTTCAATTCTTGAGCCAATTTGTTACAAATCCTTATCAGCATTATTTTTTCGCCCACCTCAGGATCATTCGCTATGTTTGGAGTACCATTATAATTGAGGTCTATTCTTTCATTCAACATCATCTCTAAATCTTGAAGGATATACAGATACAGATTGGGCAGGATATCGAAACTCTTGAAATTCTACGATAGGGTATGTTAACTGGATCATCACTTGTCTCATGGAAGTGCAAGAAACAACCAAGAATTTCAGAAATCATCAACAGAGGCAAAATATAGATCAATATCAGCTTCTTGCTTTGAAATTGTGTGGATACGTAGGTTGATGTCAGAACTTCATATCTCTTTTGATGTCTCCACTACATTACATGCTGACAATATCAGTGCAATACAACAAATTCGATCCATCATGAGAACACAAAGTAGATCGAAGTGGACTGACATTCTAATAGAGAACTTGTTATTGATCTAGTCATCAATCTTCGACATATCACGTCTCATGATCAATTGGCAGACCTGTTTACAAAAACGATAACAAGGAGCCAACACCAACTCCTATTATCCAAATTAATGCTTTTTGATAAAGAGCATCAATTTGAAAGGATATGTTGGCCATATCAGATAAGACTCCAATGATTTGATATGATTCTAAAAGATCAGGGACAATATTATGCTTTAACAATGTAGAATCACATCAATGATATTATGCAAGATATGGTGTGATCTTGTGCTAGAATCATGTTTGTATGTATGGATCTTTGTATATAAATAGTGTATTGTTTATCAATTTGTAATGCCCAGAAATACAAAATAGTTTTCCACTCTTTTTGGTTTTTGTGTTTCAATAGTTATCATAATGCAACTGAGGAGAAGAAGATGACTTTGAAGCGTGAATAATCACTTTCCTTAAAGAAATATTATATGTATACACATTGGGTTAAATACAAGTAATTCACTTCAGGATACAACAAAGCTCTGGTATATACTTGCAGTTTTTTCTTAGGCTATTTCTAGAGTCTTTATATTTATAAAACTTAAGAGATGACATTTTATATGAGTCATGATTTTTTTATGAACATATGACTTTTCATAAGAGTCATATTTTTTATAATCAAATTATTTTTCATAAGAGTCATGTTCTTTCATGAACTGTTGACCTTTCATCATATTCTTTCATGAATGAATGTATCTGTTCAATTTAAGACATCTATATATTACAAAGAAAAAATTGATTCTATAAGAGGCACAAGTATTATATGGCAGACAATACTTGTGTGAAGTCCTCTCATACTTTGCCAAGTGGACTTTAGGTCAGAAAAGACTAGACCCCATTTCTTTCTCTTTCCCTCTCTTTCTCCTGTTAAACAAATCTTTCTTTTTCATTTATCTATTTACTTAAAGGTTTTAAAATTTATACTTCCTCTATTTCTATTTACTAGTTAAATATTTTTTTTAAATACCTTTTAACTTATCACTTTTATAAATAAGGATAATTTTTTCTTCCTAATATATCCTCAATCTATTAACATTGAGTTAATATCTTTGAAAAAATGTAGTGAATAAATATGTTTAATACTCTATTAATGTATTATTTTCTTAATAAAGTGTCAAGTCAAAATTTAACAAATAAAAAGAGATGAAGGAATTATATTTTATTTTTCCATTTAGATATGATTTTTAATTATTTTTTAAAAAAAATGAAAAACTGGGGGTAAAGGAAGGGTAAATGGGAAGGGATAACAATGTGGGAAATCGAATGCGAAAGTTCAGATAGACAATCAACTGCTCTAAAATTTTACTATTTTTTACTAAGTATTTTCATTTGTCAAAACATCGAATTTAATATTTTTATAGGTTTGTTTGTGATTTGGTTTGAATTAGATTTTTTATTAGTAGAAAATTCAATAAATTAAATAAAATTAAATCAATTAGTCGATTATACTCACTTGGATTTTTCTCATATATTTTGTATATTCGATTTTTGTCATTTAAAAAATATATTATATGATAATATAAAAAAAGTTGATAAAATTACATACAACTTCCTCCAAAAAAAATGTATGCATTCCCTAAAGAAATATAATAAATTTGTCGAACATTTTTTTTATATAAAATGTTAAAAATTTAGTTGTGGTGTATCAGAAAGTCTTGATGACACTTGATATAAATAATTAAAAATATAAGTTATTGAAAATATGAATTATAGTTTTGGTATATCAAAATAAAAATAAAATCAAGCTAGAAAATACATGCAAAAATTAATTGATTAATATAAAGACATATTTCCTATGCATTATTTTATTAGATGAATTTAAAAAAAATTTCAATATATGAAATTAAGACACAAAATTTTAAGATTTTCCTTTAAGTCCACTACTTGTGATTTCTTCAAACTCATCCGAAATATTTAATTTAATTTTTTTTTGATATATTACTTTTATTTTTTCTCAAATAAATAGTATAGAGATAAAATAGATATGTTCGATATTGTGGTCAATTCTCAAATAAAGTTTAATTTAAAATTATGTTAAAAGTTTTTCAAAAAATGCAAAAGAATGGTGTAAGAAAGAGAAAAAGTATTAGAAAAGATTACAAATGAATGTATAAAATAAGGAAATGAAATGAAACGGGTCATTTATGGGACCCACATAAACAAATGGCAGTCGAAGAGCTCCTCACACAACTGACACTACTTGTGCCTCTCATAGAATAAAATTTTTCATATTACAAATATCCAACATGTACTGACGCACGTGGGATCAAACATTTTTTCAAATGTCTATCTAATCCTCATCTTTAACCGCAGGACCCACAACAATGATTAATTATTAGTATATAATAAGTAAAAAGAAAGCAACATGAATTCTTACTTTTTAAATGTTTGTAGAATCGAATAGATTCTTTTCTATTCAATAATCACACTAGAGAAAAATGGGATCTCGAGATTCAATCGATTCATTCATTCATGTTTTTCTCGTATCCTTTCCTGGTCAAGGACATGTCAATCCATTACTTTGACTTGGCAAACGCGTCGCCTCGAAAGGTGTTTTGGTCACCTTTTGCGCACCTGAATGTGTAGGCAAGGACATGAGAGATACCAACAAGAACATAATAAGTGATAACTCCTTATGGAGATGGTTTCATTAGATTTGAGTTTTTCAATGGATGGGAGTACACTCAGCCTAAAGAGAATCGCCAGCTCGAAACAGAGCTGGCGAATCTTGAATCTTTAGGCAGGGTACTACTCCCTGAAATGATAAAACAGAACGAAGTGAATGGACGTCCTGTTTCATGTCTAATCAACAATCCATTTCTTCCATGGGTATGTGATGTAGCTAAAAGTCTTGATATACCTTGTGCTGTCCTTTGGGTACAATCTTGTGCTAGTTTCTCTGCTTATTATCACTATCATTTCAATCTTGCAAATTTCCCAAATGAATCAAATCCAAACATTGATGTTCATTTGCCTAACATGCCAATTTTCAAATGGGATGAACTTCCTAGTTTCTTGCTCCCATCTAATCCATTTCCTGTCTTAGAAAATGTCATATCGCAACAATTCAATTACCTATCTAACCCCATTCGTATTTTCATCGAGTCATTTGAAGAGCTCGAAAAAGATATAGTTAACTACATGTCCAATTTTTTTCCCATGAAGACCGTTGGTCCATTACTAGTCGATGAAGATTCAAAAATCGGAGAAAATATTCGTGGTGACTTAGTGAAGGCTGATAGTTCCATCACTCAATGGCTCAATTCCAAGCCACAATGCATCTTCAGTTGTTTACATTTCTTTTGGAAGTATTGTTGTTCCGAGCCAGGAACAAGTCGATGAAATTGCCTATGGGTTATTGAATTCGGGGTTAAATTTCCTGTGGATCATGAAGCCACCCCAAAAAAACTCATCCTTCCTCTCAGTGGTATTGCCACAAGGCTATTTGGACAAAATTGGGGATAAAGGAAAAATTGTGGAATGGTGTTTGCAAGAAGAGGTTTTAAGCACATCCATCTTTAGCCTGTTTCCTAACTCATTGTGGATGGAATTCGTCAATGGAGGCCATTGTGAATGGCGTCCCTATCGTGGCATTTCCACAATGGGGTGATCAAGTCACGAATGCTAACTACTTAGTGGATGAATTCAAAATAGGCATAAGACTTTCTAGAGGTGTGACAGAGAATAGGATTATTCCTCGATACGAAGTTGAACAATGTTTGCACGAGGTGTCCAGTGGTCCTAAGTCCGCGGAGATGAAATCAAATGCATTGAATTGGAAGAAGAAAGCAGCTGAGGCAGTGGCGGAAGGTGGTTCCTCCGATCAGAATTTGCAGTCTTTTATTGATGAGCTTAGCACACTACAAAGCAGGAAAAAGGAGAAAATTTCATAAATAGCCGAGTGATGAAACACAATAAGTCTACTTAGCTACAATTTATCTAATTATATTCTATAGTAATAGTTTCAATTGCTATGTCAATTTCCGTTTATATATTTCGCTGCATTTTAATTGTTTATATAAATTGAGAGAGAGAATTAAGTTGGAGTTAATTACTTTTGTCCCTTTTTAGTTTTTTTTTCTCTTTCATTATGATTTAGCTTATTTTCAAATTGCAAATATAACTTTGATTATGTTTTTAGTTATTGACATAATCGAATAACCAAATCGAAAAAAACCAAACGGAAAAGAGAAAAACCAAACCAAAACAAATTTATTTTGGTTCGGATCGGGTTACACTTCTTCAAACAAAAAATCGAAAAAACCAAACCGAATAGTACAAAACCAAATCGAAACACCGAATGCACACCCCTGAATGAGTCATTTAAGTTAATTAACAGATATTTTATTATGAGTTATTTCCTAATAACTTTCACTAAATTAGGAGTTATTTTAGAGTTCCCGGCCTCACATCAAATTATTACAAAATGAGATAATTTATTATCATACAAATATATATATATAATTTATTATAGTTATTTTAATTAAATTTTAATTAATATTATTTAAAATTTATAATGTTGATAATATTCTAAGTATTCATTTTACGCTTAATGAGACAAATTATTATCTTACAAATATATTTATACAATTTACTTTAAATTAATTAATTTAATCAACACCATTAGATTCGTACAAAACGCAGATATTTTTGCCACTAGGTAACAATAGACGACAGAAATTATTGTCGGTTGAAATGGACTAAACAACTTTATATGGAAAATATCTTATGCCCTCACAGCTCACAAGTCACATCAGTTGCCTATAAATAATTTTTAGATAATATTTTATTTCTATATAGAAAAAAAACAACCCACTGAGTAGCGGTGTGCATCGGTCGGTTTGGTTTGGTTTTATGTATTATTAGTTTGGTTTATCGATTTTTGATTTTTAAATATGTTAAACCAATAACCAAACCAATAAGATATTTTTTATCAGTTTTCGATTTATCGATTTAGGTCCTTAACGGTTCGGTTTTTAGTTTAACCAATAAGAAAATACTTATAAAATAAATATATGACTTTTCTAATAAATTTGATGCGAAAACACAATAATGTAACTTTACAAATGCTCATAAAATAGAAACAATAGTAACAAACATGAAAAGAACTATACAAGTGTAACACAAAGAGAAATTAAGAAGAATATGATTCTTACTTTATATTTTAACGTTTTGTATAATGAATTGTGAACTCAAAGTCATTGTGAAGTGTAAATTGAAGGCTAAAAGACAAAGATAATAACTAGTAAGATATTGAGATTAATATATAAAATTTATGTACAAGTAAAAGTAGTAAATTACTAGTCTTAATGGGTTATCGATTTACCCAATAACCCAATATTAAAAACCAATATCAAACCGATAACCCAATAATTTCTTTTATAAAACCATTAAAAAATGGTTAACACAATACCCCAATAACAATAACCAATAACACTTTTATCAATTCAGTTTATCGGTCCGTTCGAATTTTGCACACCCCTACCACTGAGATTTTCCTAGCTATTAGCTAAGAGATCATCTCTCAAAAGTGTAGGACCTCAACAGCTAAGAGTTGCTATTTTTTTGGTTCAATAATTTAGGGGTGGTTTGGTTACGGTATAAAATACATCTTATTCATGTATAAAAAATTATATTAGCTTTACTATATTTGGTAGAAGTTTTGTATTAGGTATTAAAGTCAACATAACTTATAATACCATGTTTGGTTGGTAAGATTTTAAATGTTGTATAAAAGTTATTCATGTATTAACTTTACTATCTTGAAGAAAAGTTAGCCAACATTCCTCCATGTCGGAGAATTGTTTGGCTTGAAGATACGCTGATAACAAGCTATATTTAGCTACTGCCTAAATTTACTGGACCTAGCTTTCCCTGTTGGGTGATGGAGCCTAATCTTAGGTTTCTCGATTGCCTATTGGGTAGACATTTCAACCCACAAAATCTGCTTGAGTTTGAAATCCTACTCCTCCCACATGGAGGGAATTTCGGTGCACTCACAAATGAGTTTGGAGCAGATGTCAACCAGCAGTGTATTGAGAACAAATTGAATGAATTATGGGCAAACAAAGTTGTTCCTCCTATTGGAAAGGTAAAAAAAGATGTAGCTCCTATTGAAAAGGGAAAAAAAGTTGTAGCTATTATTGGAAAGGGGAAAGAAGCTGTAACGGTTATTGGAAAGGGAAAAAATGTTGTAGTTGTTATTGGAAAGGGGAAAGAAGCCGTAGGTGCAATTTGAAAGGGAAAAAAAGTTGTAGCTGCTATTGTAGCTGCTATTGGAAAGGGAGTAGAAGCTGAAACTTCTATTGTTGGAAAGGGGAAAGAAGTTGTAGCTCCTATTGGGAAGGGGGAAAAAGTTGTAGGTGCTATTGTAGTTGCTATTGAAAAAAGAGTAGAAGCTGGAACTTTTGTTGTTGGAAAGGTGAAAAAAGTTGTATCTCCCATTGGAAAGGGGAAATAGGTTGTAGGTAATATTGGAAAGGGAAAAGAAGTTGTAAGTGCTATTGTTTGCAACTCCTATTGGGAAGGAGAAAAAAGTTGTAGGTGCTATTGAAAAGGGAAAATAAGTTGTAGGTGGTATTGGAAAGGGAGTAGAAGCTGGAACTTGAGCTGTTGGAAAGGGGAAAGAAGTTGTAGCTCCCATTGGAAATGGGACAAATGTTGTAGGTAATCTTAGAAAGGGAAAAGAAGTTGCAGTTGCTATTGTAGGTGCTATTGGAAATGGAGCAGAAGTTGGAACTTTTATTGTATTAAAGGGGAAAGAGGGAGAAAAAGTTGGAACCTCTGATAGAAAGAGAAAATAAGGAAAAAAAGTTTGGTTAGGTAAAGTAGTTAACCCTCTTACTTTAGAGGCTCAAGATACGTTGACAGAATTTTCATTGCTGCTTAATCTGTTGTTGATCCTACTGCTGAATCAAGTTTTGATATAGCTGTTGCTGATTCAAGTGTTGTTCAAAGATCATCTTTGAAACTTTACCTAAGAAAGAAAACAAATTTCAAGTTTGGACTATATGCACACAATAAGACATTTGTTGATAATGCAAGAGAGAAAAATAATAATGTGCTTCATAGTTTTAAGTTGTCCATTGCCCTGATAAAGGATTTTCGACGGTTGCTTAAAAAGGAAAATGCAGTATTAAAGAAGAGTTAGACTAAGATCATAGAGGTGTTGTATCGAATCATAAGTCTGAATATAGATTGTTATCACCTTATCTTGAAGAAAAGTTAGTCATCATACCTCCGTGTCTGAGAATTGTTTGACTTGAAGTTAAGCCGATAACAAGCTATATTCAGTTACTGCCTGAATTTACTGGACCTTGTTTTCCTTATTTGGGGTGAAGCCTAATCTTAGGTGTCTCGGTTGCCCATTTGACAGACATTTCAATCCACAAAATACGCTTGAGTTTGAAATCCTACTTATCTCACATGGAGGGAATTTTGGTGCACTCAAAGATTAATTTTGAGCAAATGTCAACCAACAGTATATTAAGAACAAATTGAATGAATTATGGGCAAAATAAGTTGTTCCTCCTATTGGAAAGGCAAAAGAAGATGTAGCTCCTATTGGAAATGGTAAAGAAGCTGTAGCTCTAATTGGAAAGGGGAAGGAAGTTGTAGCTGTTATTGGAAAGGGGAAATATGTTATAAGTGTAATTTGAAAGGGAAAAAATGTTGTAGGTGCTATTGTATCTGCTATTGGAAAGGGAGCAAAAGCTGGAACTTCTATTGTTGGAAAGGGGAAAGAAGTTGTACCTCTTATTGGAAAGGGGAAATAAGTTGTAGGTTCTATTGGAAAGGGGAAACAAAATTGTAGGTGCTATTGTAGTTGCTATTAGAAAGGGAGCAGAAGTTGAAACTTCTGCTGTTGGAAAGGGTAATGAAGTTGTAGCTCCTATTGGAAAGGGAAAAGAAGTTGTAGGTGCTTTTGTAGATACTATTGGAAAGGGAGCAGAAGTTGGAACTTCTACTGTTAGAAAGGGAAAAGAGAGAAGAAGTTGGAACTTCTGATAGAAACAGAAAAAAAGGAAAAGAAGTTTTGTTGGGTAAAGTTTTTAGCCCTCTTACTTTAGAGGCTCACATTGGTACTATTGACTGGATTTTCATTGCTGCTCAATCTGTTGATGCTGATCTTACTGTGGAATCAAGTTTTGATCTAGCTGTTGCTGATTCAAATGTTGTTCAAGGATCATCTTTGAAACTTTACCTAAGAAAGAAAGCAGATTCCAAGTTTGGACTATATGCACATGATAAGACATATGTTGATAATGCAAGAGAGAAAAATAAGAACATGCTTCATAGTTTCAAGTTGGCCATTACCCTGATTAAGGATATTCGACGGTTGCTCAAAAAGCAAAGTGCAATATTAAAGAAGAGTAAGACAAAGATCATGGAGGTGTTGCGCCAAATCATATTTTCATCTTTTGAGTTTTTTGAAGATAGTTATGTTGTGTCGAATTGAGCTTCAAATTTTGATTTTATGAAGAGACTGCTCTAGTTCAAAAAAAAATTCGCTCATTTTCTTTTATAATTAATTCAGTCATAACGGCGGGACGATTCGTTACACAAAGGATGACCAAAAGAATATTGATAAGCTAGTAGCTAATTCACATCACAAAAGGGATGATGGATTATCTATAACACCTCGGTGTTAGAAAGAACTAAATTGGAAATAGCCAACTTGAGAGTCATGCAAGTTATTCTTAAATTATGAGTTTTGAGTTAACTTCAAATCATGAGTTTTGTTATTGAAATCGTTCATACGATTGAGTATATTGAGAATCTTGTTGAGTTCTTGAGGTGAAGGTCTTGTGTTTAAGGGTTGTTCTAAAGGAATTTTGAGTGGTTTTCGTTTACTTGTGTTGGGTTTACGAATCTAAGGGAGTTTGGAAGAAATCAATCGATTCTAAGCGAGTTAGGGCAAAATCGAAGAAGAAAATTCGTTGAGTTTGGGTTGGGGCAACGCCCCCCAATAGCGTTAGGGGGCTGGCGCGATGTGCCAGCAGTGCGCCCAATCAGACCCCTAGTAAATGCAGGCCTGGCGCAATGCGCCAGCAGTACACCCAATCTGACCCCCCAGCTAAATGCAGGCTTGGCGTGAGCGCCAAGAGTGCTCCCAATAAATGAGGGCTGGCGCGGCGCACCACTGATGCGCCAGAGGCGTCAGGTCCCTTTCACCTCTGTTTTCGTCCTGTATACGTTTCTTTGAAATCGTATCTTCGCTCTCTTCCTAATTATAACTATTCAAACTTCATCTAATCATTGAGTGATCCTATATATCCAAATCATAACTCTTGAATTCATATTTCAAATTCAAGTAAAGATTAAGAGTAAAGTTTGAGAAGGTCCTTTGAGTCATTTTGAGAAGTCTTTTACAATTTTTTAAAAACTTGACTCAAGACTTGAGTTTAAGAATGAGGAGAGTTGAGTTCATGTTTCAAAATGAATAATAATGAAATTAAGTATTTCAAGTGTAATTGCTTTTACATTTACAACGAGAAGAAATATGAGTTAATGAGGAGTTTTGAGTATTATCTCTTTTAAGGTAATCTTTTGAGTAATAATCTCAAGTTTGAGGATGAGGAATGTTTTTAAACATTGAGCATGAGTTATATTATTGGGAGTAGTATTGAGCACCAATATGGGAATGAGTTCAGATAATTTAAAATCCTCATAAACCATGTATGCCAACATGGGTAAATGATCATACTTTTTAGATGATTCCTTATTA
>JAJOOH010007977.1:0-22841 GCA_029582605.1 Solanum gracilifrons
TTTCATGGATCTTGTCTTGACATTCATGTGAACTATGAAAGCTTCATAGATAGTTAGTGTCGATTTTCTTTCTGTATAATTTAGTTTGAACTATTTTTGCAAACTATTATGGTTTTTAGAGTATTTTCAAAAATAATTTGAGTATACTATGTTGAGATAGTTTGAGCTTCGAGAAGTTTGGGTATATTTATATTTAAATTTTGTTTTAAATCTTAAATATTTTTGAGTTAGTCTTCCACTAAGTAGTCAGCCAGACCAAGGGTTCAGATGTGGATCATCAATGGTTCTCGAGTGCCGGCCACATAATGATTTAGGCTTGGGGCGTGATAACTAAGTTGCCAGGTTCTTTTTAGGTAGAAGCACGTAATACTGCTCCTTTATGTTATCAATTTATCTCCCACTGTTGCTTTTGATGGTGATATCCCTGTCAAAGTTTGGTTTGGTAAGAATGTTTCTTATGATCATTTAGAGTCTTTTGATCTAAAGCCTTTGTCCATGTTCCTAAGGATGAAAGGTCTTAGGTGTTAAAACTAGGCAGTGTATCTTCATTGGTTATGGTCTTGATGAATTTGGCTATTTGTCATGACCCAAAGTACACCTAGATGTGACATAATGTATAAGACCCCAAAAGGCCCTACACAAGCCATTTGACACACATATACACATAGTAATAGAAAAAAGTGAAGCATTTCATATCAATCAAAGAGTTTGACATGTAAAAGCGGAAGTCTAACATAATCTTAACAAGCCATCAATTACAACAAAAGGAGTGTATGGGATATAATCTACACACCACGTATAACATGTAAGACATAAAGAAATACAAAACCAAAATAGAAGTTACATGGTCCTTAGAACGTGAGAATTCACCAGTTCTTCAATATCGAATTGATCAACTAGCCACGAACGGAGGGAGATGAATCATAAACCATTAAATTAGTAAAACAATGTAGGCATAAGTATACATCAATACATGGAATGTACTAAGTATGAGGGATACATATGAAAACATAAGACATGATCATAAGGGGACATAATCGAAAACATCATGTGCATGACTAAGCTAAACATAGTTAAAACCTTTGAAAAAGAATCATAATCATGAACATGGTAAATGCATCTTGAAATCATAAAGGAAGTTTCTTAAAATATTTGAAAGTAACTTAGTTCATTTTGTGGGATATTAGTTTTAACCGACAACAAACCATGCGAGCTATACATGAAATCCGATGAAACTCCCACATCGAGAAAGGAGAGTCTACTTGCCAAGATAAGACTCTGTATCATGTCATATGCTATGTGGATCTAGTATCTAGGCCATTTAGGGCGATCCTACGGGGCACATAGTTTGGAAATAGACGTTGCTAATAGAGACTACCCTATTTGAACCTTCACCTCAAGGTTCTCTGGGTGCTAAGTTAAATCCCAACATAATAGTCATTTTCATAAACATATCATCAAACATGGAAAAATACAATTAAGGTACCAATCCAAGTTTAAAACATCATAGATTATCTCATTAAATCTTGGATCAATATTATGAGAGAAAATCTCTCACCAAACCGTGATTCCTTAATATGTGAGAAAATCTTTTACAATTTCATTGATGCTCATCCAAAGCAACCTTGACCATAAAAATTTTCTTTTAATATATCATGCATAAGGTCATGAAAAACATAATGTACATATTCATAATATCTCTACAAATTCATGTGAATTAGGATTCATACCCAAAATCATGATCAACGCATGGGTTCATATGGAATTGATTGGAAAACATGTAATTGACATGAAAGAATTAAATCCATACAAATATAACCCATGAGGAATTGAATGAAAACATAACCAAATTTAGAGAATTCGACTTGGAGAATTGAAGAGATCTTTGGGACTCAATGGGTGAATGGAACCCATTGATGAACTACGTACATACCTTGATCTTGAAGCCCTAAGCAATTGATGAAGAATAAGGAGACTTGAACTTGATGAACCTTATAATCCTTGAGAGCCTTGGAGAGAAAATCCTCTAAGAGAAACTTTGGGGATTTTGGGGGAATGAAGGAGACTTGGGTAGATTAGGACTAAAAATTAGCTATAGGGCCTTCTTTATAAGAAAAACGACGTAGTATATGAATTAGGTGCATAGGAAAAATACCAAAACACCCATTAAAATAACTTTTGGTCAGGCCTACGGTAGCGACCAACACACTATAGAAATTCCTATGGACTGTATTGGTCAACCGTAGGTCGAGTGACTGGGGCCTAAAGTCTTTTGACAATTCCATGACTTATTTCTACGGACTTTCAAACCTTATACGGTCTGTAGTCCATTCTGAGGACTATCCTAGTCAGTCGTAGAATGAGTTATTGGGGCTTGATTTCCAAAATACTTTTCCCACTTCCCACGAGACAGGTCTACGATTCATAGACCTTTCTACGAACCTTATACTTGTCTCGTGTACTTGAACACTTATCCATCTTTTGACTTTCTTTCCTTTTTTGAATTACAATCCATCTTTTGACTTTCTTTCCTTTTTTGAATTACAAGGCGTTACAATATCTCCCCCTTGGGAACATTCATCCTCAAATGAGACTCAAGCTAGTATGAATGAATTAGGAGAGAAACTAACATCCCCATATGAATGCAATTTCATAAAAAAACACATAAACATGGAGAATCACTCCGTGCTAAATCATAAATAAAAAATTAAGTTTTCATGAACATGCATGCATATGGAAACATAAGAATTACTAAAATGCTTGAATCTGAAAGAATGAACCATGAGGCGCTAATACCTCAAGCTAGAATAGGAGCGGAGGGAAAGACATGAGTGTACTAGGATATCATATTGGCTTTGGCCTCCCAAGTAGAACCCTTAAATAATTGGTTCCTCCGAAGAACCTTCACAGAAGCAACTTCCTTGTTTCTCAACTTCCAGACTTGCCAGTATAAAATCCCAACCGGAACCTCTTCATAAGAAAGATTTTTGTTAACTCCCAAACCTTCCAAAGGTACAATGGATGTTGGATAGCCAGCACACTTTTTCAACAAGGAGAAATAGAATACTCGATGTACCGATCCTAAATCATTAGGCAAATCAAGTTCATAAGCAACTTTGCCAATACCCCTCAAAATCTTGTATGGGCCCACATAACGGGGACTAAGCTTTCCTTTCTTTCGAAACCTCATGACACTCTTCATGGGTTAGATTTTCAAGTAGACCCAATCACCAATATCAAAATCTAGTTCTTTTCTTCTAACATTGGAATATGACTTTTGTTGACTTTGAGACGTTTTCAACCTCTCACGAATAAGTTAAACCTTTTTCATAGCCTCATGTACCAACTCAGGCCCTATGAAAGCGACTTCATTGCTTCTAACGAACCAATTGGAAACCTACACCTCCTACCATAGAGAGCCTCAAATAGTGCCATCCCAATGCTAGAATAATAACTATTTTTGTAAGCAAACTCAATCAAAAGCAAGTGATCATCCCAACTACCCTTAAAATCACGTCACACAAGCTCATAACATATCTTCCAAAGTCTGAATGGTACGCTCGGCTTGTCCATCAGTCTGAGGATGAAAATCCGTACTAAGTTTCACTTGAGTACCAAGACCTTTTTGAAATGACTTCCAAAATTGGGATGTAAATTAAGTACCTTGATTGGAGATAATGGACAAAGGAACTCCATGCAATTTTACTATTTCCCTATTATAAAGTTTGGCATAATCCTCTGATAATAATGAAGTCTTTATGAGAAGAAAGTGAGCTAATTCTGTTATTCGGTCCACTATGACCCTAATCGAATCAAACAATCGACGAGTGCAGGGTAAACCCATAATGACGTCTATATTCAAATCTTCTTAGGTAGGAATACTAATGTTTTGAGCCAAACTGCCTGGTTTCTGATGCTCAACTTACACTTGTTGATAATTCGGACATTTAGCCAGAAGTTCAGCAATATCCTTTTTCATTCAATTCTACCAATACACTTTGCGAAAATCATGACACATCTTTGTGGCTTCCAGGTGGATAGAATACTGAGAACTTTATCCTTCTGTTAGAATTTGATTTCTTAACTCATCAAGAATTTGGAATGAATAACTGACCTTGATATCGAAGGACACCACCTTTGGAAGAAAGCCTCAATGGCCTTTTTGGAAACCAACTTCTTTAAGTCAACTAATATCAGATCAAGATCTGGCTTAGCCTTCTCATTTGATACAAAAGATGATTTCAAACCATTATGAACAACAACACCACCCTCACTTGAATCAACCAACCGAAAACCTAAATGGGATAATCTATGAACATTACGGACCAACTCCTTCGTATCATCTTGAAAGGAGCAACACTACCCATTGACAACCGGCTAAGATCATCTTCCACCACATTTGCCTTTTCAGGATGATATGGAATACTCATGTCGTAATCCTTCAATAACTCATACCATCTCCTTTTGTGAAGATTCAAATCTTTTTGAGTGAGCACATACTTCAAACTCTTGTAATCGGTAAACACATCTATATGAACACCATACAAGTAGTGTCTCCAAATCCTTAAAGCAAACAACACTGCTGCTAACTCCAAATCATGAGTCGGATAATTTTTCTCATGCACCTTCAATTACCTTGAATAATAAGAAATGACTTTCCTATGTTGTATCAAAACTCAACCAAGACCAATCCGTGAAGCATCACAATAAACCACAAAACCATCCGATCCTTCCAGTAAAGTCAAAATAAGAGCCTAAGTGAGTCTATCCTTCAACTCTTGGAAACTCTTCTCACAAGCTTCCGACCATAAGAATTTTACTTTCTTTTGAGTCAATATCATCAAAGGTGAAACAGTAGAGGATAGTCTGTCCACGAACCTTCTATAGTAACTAGCCGAACCCTAGAAACTCTGTATATCCAAAGCGGACAAGAGTCAAAGCTAGTTCTTAACGGCCTTAGCTTTCTTAGGATCAACTTAAATACCCTCACTGGAGACAATATGGTCAAGGAAAGCAACGAACCTCAACCAAAACTCAAATTTGTTAAACTTAGCATACAACTCACAATCCTTGAGAATTGGCAGAACAATCCTCAAATGCACAACATGCTCATCCTCACTCCGTGAATAAATCAAAATATCATAAATAAGCACAATCACAAACATATCCAAACATTTCTTAAAAACCTTATTTATAAAATCCATGAATGCCATCAGGGCATTAGTCAAACCAAAACACATTATCAAAAACTCTAAATGACCATACCGATTTGTATAAACCGACTTAGGAATGTCACCTTCTTTCACCATCAATAGGTGATAACTGGACCAGAGGTCAATCGTAGAGAAGTGGCACACTCATTGGAGTTGATCAGACAAATCATCAATCCTTGGAAGAGGATACTTATTTTTAATGATAACCTTATTAAATTTCCTATAATCAATGCACATTAAGAGAGAACCATCCTTCTTTCTAACAAACAACACCGGGGCACCCCATGGAGAAATACTCAGTCTAATAAATCCCTTATCCAATAAATCTTTTAATTGATCCTTTAACTACTTTAGTTAGGCCAGGTCCATACAATAAGGAGGAATAAAGATAGGGTGCATATCTGGGTGAAGGTCAATACCGAAGTCTATTTCAATTTCGAGAGGAATACCGGAAATATTATATGGAAATACTTCCAGAAACTCTTTTACAATCGGAATTAACTCAAGAGTAGAGTGTCACGCCTCGAGACTACACCTTGGGTGAGACTGGCACTCGAGAACCATTGTTGGCCCTAAGCAAGCCCTAGGCTTGGATAGATTCTCAGCGGAAGACTTTACACATTATTATAGAAATCAAACGCTTTTTTAAAACAACTGTCTCAAATAAACTTAGAATGTTTAAGGTTAAACATTCAACTTATCCAAAATGGCAACTCAAGTCTTATAGCAAAACAATTGATATGCAAGACTAAAGAACTAGTAACTAACTGTCTATGAAGACTCTAAAACTATGAGGGATGTCGGGACAAGACCCCCGATCATCCTAACAACTTAAAATACTGAAATAATGTAAAAAATGGGATCATTTGGAAATCAAGGAGGCTCACCAACTTACTCTGAGAGCTCGACTGAATCAAAGAGGCGCTGAATGCTTATCCTGGTTACATGTATCTGCGTCATAAAACAATACAGGCCATATAGCTTCAGTATGTTGAATGTACGAGCATGAGAGGGGAAAACTAAACATGACATAAGCTTGTACTGAATTTTGAAAGAAACACTTACCTCCGCTTTACTCAACTCATGGATACTCAACTCAATGCATAAATAAATAACAGTAAAGATACAGTTTATATAAAGCATTTAAACAATATGTAGCAACTCAATGTATTTGAAAAATATAATAACAACTCAATGTATATGTATATAATAAATTAATATACTTATGTGGAAGTTTCTCTAATCGACAACCATCACTATGAGCTATGTGATGATATAGCGTCTCACCCATGCTGCTAGAATTGTCCTTTAATTTGCTAGGATATAGAATGTCTCAACTAAGTGGATCCACTAGTTTATGCTAAAAATCACTAAGGAATCATCTAAAAGTATGACCCTTTCTACCCACATTTCCTACATGGTTTGTGGAGACATTGAGTTGTTATGAACTCGTCCCCACATCGGTGCTCAATACTACTCCCAAAATACTCAGCTCATATGTTTAAAAACAAAAAAACTCTTTATGTGGTTTGAGATAATTACTCAAAAAACTAGCTCAAAGGCTCTCTTGGAAATCGGTGTTTCCTCTCTTGTTTAAATGTGAAAATATTTACTCTTTGGGAATACTTAGTTCCCATGTACTCGTTTTGAAGAAATGAACTTCATTTGTTACTCTTACTTAACTCAAAACTCAAGTCTTAAAAAAAGTTTAAAGCATTTGTAAAAGACTTTTTGAAAGGACTCTAAGATCTCTCTAAACTTGGCTCTTAACTTTCCTTTAATTTGAATTTATGGATTCAATAATTGTGATAGGAAAGATTTCGTGATGTTTAGGAGTGTTTTTAGATAGTTAAACATGTGAAATGATCAAGAAATCATTGTCTGGAAGCAAGTCCGTGACGCGGAGATGCATTTAAATATTTGGTCATGAAATAAATTTTGAGGCAGAAGGGTCCGTGACCGCTCCGCGATGCGGAGAGAAAAATTCCCATCCTGAGGAAGTTGCGGACCTGGTACCCAGATTTGCCCGACTTTTTCCTTCTTAATTTTCTAACCCTAATTCACCTAAATTCGATTCTTTTTCTCAAATCCTCTTTAGATTCAGATACCCAGAACATATACACTAGAATCTAACTCAAAACAACTCTAACAATCGACATTAAACTCTCAAGAACTCATCAATCTCATCCCAAATTCAAGAAAGAAAGCAATTTAATAACACAACTCAAGAACATTAAATTCTCAATCTTTTAGGATGAAAAACATACTGAAATAAACATGTTTGGCGCGTGGGTGAACGAACCCAACGCACCTCGTAGGATCGAATCCTTGGCGAAACCCGCAATCAACTCCTCAAGAAATCAACGAATGTAGACCTTTTCTTCTCCTTTCTTCTATTGAGTTCTTTTCTCTAAAACGTTGTATGATTTTGCAATTGTGTAAACTGAACCAATTCAGTTTAGACCCTAATTAATTCACTAAAAATGAATTAAATCAATTGTGTATGGAAAAGGCCAAAATACCCTATTAAAATATGGTTTTTACTTTCCTTATCTAGACAACTTGAGTGCAAATGGGCATATCTCCCTCATATAACTCGAAAATGAGAAAACTCGGCGGCATTGGAAAGATAATTATGAGATATTTCCTATTGTACCTTGTAGCACACCTAACTCATCCTGTGCTAGGAGTTATGGTCATTTGAAGTTGACCAAAACTCATACTTAGCTTAACTTTCTCAAACTTTCCAAATTTGATTATTTCCAAAAACAATTTCTTTCTAATTCTAAGCCTTTCTAGTAGCGGGGTGTTACAATATCTCCCCCTTGGGAACATTCGTCCTCGAATGAGATTGCTCTTAGTAGGCTAGGGGTGTAACATCTAACATTCAGCTCAAACACCCAACAAGCAAATCTAACACATTCAGTATATCAATTAAAGTGTACTAAGAAGAGAATTAGTACCTTGATCTAGAATTTCTCTGGGCTCAAAGAGATGTGGATATGTCTTCTTCATATCCTCCTCAGCTTCCCAAGTAGCTTCCCCCACTAATTGATTTCTCCAAAGAAATTTGACTGATGCTACCTCCTTGGTTCTCAACTTGTGAACCTGGCGGTCTAGAATCTGAACAAAAATATCCTCATAAGATAAGCTATCGTTGATACCAATATCTTCAGTAGGTATTATTAGTGAAGGGTCAACCATACACTTATTCAACATAGAAATGTGGAATACCGAATGAACCACTGCTAAATCTTGTCGTAGCTCTAACTCATAAGCTACATTGCCAATCCTCTTAGATATTCTGTAAGGACCAATATACCGGGGACTAAGCTTCCCCTTCTTACCAAATCTCATAACGCCCTTCATGGGTGAAACTTTCAAGTAAACCCAATCATCTACTTCAAACTCTAAGTCTCTTCACCTAACATCTGTATAGGATTTGTGGCAACTCCGCGCTGTTTTCAACCTCTCTTAAATAACTTTCACTTTTTGCATCTTGTTCCATAAAGAGCTTCATAAGGAGCCATCTGGATGCTAGAATGATAACTATTGTTGTAAGAAAACTCAATGAGAGGTAGGTGATCATCCCAATTATCCTTGAAATCAGTCACACGAGCCCTCAACATATCTTCTAAAGTTTGAATAGTTCGCTCTACTTGACCATCAATTTGAGGATGAAAAAGGGTACTCAAGTTCACCTATGAACCCAATTCTTTGTGGAATAACTTCCAAAACTGTGGAGTTAATTGTGCACCTCTATCTGTTATAATCGAAACTAGAACTCCATGAAGTCTAACTACCTCTTGAAGATATAATTTGGCATAATCCTCTGTTGAATGGGTAGTCTTTACCAACAAAAAATGGGCTGATTTAGTCATTCGATCTACAATTACCCAAACGGAGTCATGTTGCCTGCAAGACCACGACAAACCTGTAATTTCCACATTAATCATCTCCCACTTCCATTCCGAAATACCTATATTTTGAGCCATACCACCGGGCCTCTGGTGCTCTACTTTAACTTGTTGGCAATTCGGACACTTAACAACAAATTCTGCAATGCCCTTCTTCATACTACTCCACCAATAAACCTCTCTCAAATCACGATACATATTTGTGGAACCCGAATGGATAGAATGTCTGAAGCTATGAGCTTTCTCCATGATCCTCTCTTGAAGTTCATCAACCCTTGGAACACACAATCTACCTTGAATACCTCACTACACCATCTCCCCCTTGTTCAAACGCCATTACTTTTTGCTTATGAATATTTGCCTTCAATTAAAGCAAAATAGGATCTTGGTCTTGTTTCTCTTTCACTTCAGACACTAATGATGATTTAGTCCCATTCATCACCACCACTCCTACTTCATTGGATTCCATTAAACGAACCCCTAATCGTGCAAGTCTATGCATATTTTTTGCTAACTCTTTCTTGTCTTACTCAAAATGAGCAGTACTACCCATAGACAATCTACTCAAAGTATTAGCAACAACATTAGCCTTACCTGGGTGATAAAGAATACTCATATCATAATCCGTGAGTAACTCTAACCACCTTATTTGTCAGAGATTAAGATCTTTCTGACTAAACACATATTGAAGGGTCTTATGATCGGTGAACACATCTACATGAACACTATAAAGATAATGATGCCATATTTTCAAAGCAAAAACTACGGCAGCCAACTCTAGATCATAGGTTGGGTAATTTTTCTCGTGAACTTTCAGCTGTCTGGAGGCATAAGCTATAACTTTACCATTTTGCATTAACACACAACCCAAACCAATTCTAGACGCATTACAATATACAACAAAGCCTTGCGTACCCTTTGGTAAGGTCAATACTGGGCAACAGTCAACCTCTTTTTCAATTCCTGAATGTTTTTTTCACATGCTTCAAACCATTGAAACTTCACTATTTTCTGAGTTAACTTACTCAAAGGAGATGAAATAGATGAAAATCCCTCGATGAACCTTCTATAATATCTAGCCAACCCCAAGAAACTTTTAATATCAATTGGAGATGTGGATCTAGGACAATTTTACACTGCCTCTATTTTCTGAGTATCAACTCTAACTCCATCACCGAAAACAATATGGCCTAAAAATGCCACAGACTCAAGACAAAATTCACATTTAGAAACCTTAGAATATAACTCCTTATCCTTTAAAGTTTGGAGAACCACTCTAAGATGACTAGCATGAGCTTCCTCATTCCTCAAATAGATTAGAATGTCATCACTGAATACGATAACAAACATATCTAAATAAGGCTTGAATACTCTATTCATAAGGTCCATGAACGCTGCAGGTGCATTAGTTAAACCAAATGATATGACCAAAAACATATAATGACCATAATGGGTCCTGAATGTTGTCTTTGGAATATCACATTCCCTTACTTTCAGCTGATGGTAGCTTGATCTGAGGTCTATATTAGAAAAACTTGAAGCACTTTGAAGTTGATTGAAGAGATCATTAATTCTCGGAAGAGGATACTTATTCTTGATAGTAACCTTGTTCAACTGATGGTAATCTATACACATTCTAAGAGAACCATCCTCCTTCCTCACAATTAAGACCGAACCTCCCCAAGGTGAGACACTTGATTGAATAAAACCCTTATCAAGGAGATCTTTCAACTGTTCTTTTAGCTCTTTTACTCTGCTGGAGCCATCCTGTATGGCGGAATAGATATAGGATGAGTATCGGGAAAAATATCTATGCCGAAGTCTATTTTTCTCTCAGGAGGGACTCCAGAAAGATCATCAGGAAAGACTTTTGGAAACTCTTTTACTACTGAAACTGACCGAATATGAGGTGTCTTAACACTAGAATAATTAACTCGGACTAAGTGATAGACACACCCCTTGGAAACTAACTTTCTCACCTTAAGGCTCGAAATGAAACGATCCTTAGGCACTAGTGAACTACTACTCCACTCAATAACTGGCTTATTAGGAAACTGAAACTTAACAACTCGAGTTCTACAATTGATTGAGGCATAACAGGCATGAAGCTAGTTCATACCTAGAATGACATCAAAATCTATGATATCTAACTCAACTAAGTCAGCCATGGTACTCTTGTGATTGACGGAAATGGTACAATCACGATAGACTCTCTCAGCTAGAATAGCCTCACCAACAGGTGTAGAAACATCATAAGAAAAGACTTTGATCATACCGGTGACAACATCTAATGAAATCTCTTGCTCTTGTCGACTAGTGATAGCATAAAGATGGTTTGCTCCTCCGCTTGCCCCTGAAGTATCTCCTCTAGATGCAGCTCTATCTGGTGGAGCAACTGATGATGATTGGGCTCTATTGCCCTGATTCTCATTACCTAGCCGATTCTTAGGGCACTCTTTCATGAAGTGATTTTCTTGACCACACTTGAAACAACCAGTGGAGCCATCTCGATACTTAGCTGGGTGGTTCTTACCACACTTAGCACATGTAGGAGCCCAATTACCTCATTGTGCCACACTACCTTGAGACTGTGCCGATTTAGCTCTGAAATTCTGATTATTGAACTCACCTTTGTTTCTTGGTGTAGGTGTAATAGCAGATGATGGAGTAGATCCGTTATGTTTTTGTTTGAAAGAAGACCGGTTCACATTACTCTTTTGCTGCCCGGATTCGTTCCCTGTCTTAGCTTTCTTATTTATGAATTCTTGTATGTCCCTTAGTTTTTCTTCCTGAACCTGCTGCACATGAATTATCAATCTCGCTATGTCCATATCACCTATTAGCATAGATGCCTTACCTTCCTTACTCGATAGACAAGACAAACCAGCAACAAACAGACTCATCCTACTCCTCATATCCGAAACCATCTCTGAAGCATAACGGGAAAGTTGGGTGAACTTCAGATTGTACTCATGAACACTCATAGATTCTTTCTTAAGGGTAAGGAATTCTCGTACCTTTGTTTCTCTCAGTTCACAGGGAAAGTAACACCCCAAGAAAGCCTCCACAAACATAACCCAACTCATATTCGGTGCAGCCTCAGCTCTACCCTTCTTCTATTGATCGAATCAGATTCTAGCGACACCCTTTAGTTGGTATGCAGCTAATTCCACTCTTTTAGCATAAGTGACATGCATAATCTCAAAAACCTTCTAAGCTCCTCAACGAAGTTTTCGGAATCCTAAGTGATGCTTGAACTAGTGAAGCTTGGAGTATTCATCCTTAGAAAATCTCGGATCCTAGACGTATTAGCTACATCCTGTCGAACCCCTCTTTGTCCCACTTGGTTGGTCACAACTTGACTCAGCATTTAGATGGCCTCCCGAAATTCAGCGTTGGTGACTCTCCTTGGGGTTTCACTTCAGGTGCATTAGATACCCCTTGTTCCTCAACATTCCTCCTAGAAGGAAGACCTCAGACAACTCTTTGTGAAGGCATGATTACTGAAAGACATTCACAAGCACGAGTTAGAAAGAGACTTTACAGAGATGAACTATATCACACGAGATTCCTAAATGTTGCAGCCTCCTAATTATAGATGTGACGCACTTCACACCGATAACTAGGACTCTACAGACATGGCTCCCTAAGACTCTTGAACTCTGTACTCTGATACCAAGTTTGTCACCCCCCAAGCGTACACCCTGGGTGGGACTGGCACTCGAGAACCATTGTTGGCCCCAAGTGAACCCTTTGCCTGGCTAGACTCTCAGCGGAAGACTTTACGCATTATTACAGAAATCAAACTCATTTTTAAAACAACTGTCTCAAATAAACTTAGAGCGTTTAAGGATAAACATTCAACTTATCCAAAATAGCAACTCAAGTTTTATAGCAAAACAACTGATATACAAGACTAAAGAACTAGTAACTAACTGTCTATGAAGCCTCTAAAAGTATGAGGGATGTCGGTAAAAGAACCCCGATCATCCTAACAACTGAAAATACTGAAATTATGTAAAAAGGGGATCCTCCAGAAAGCAAACAGGCTCACCAACTGACTCTGAGTGCTTGACTGGATCAACGAGGCGCTGGATGCTTATCCTGGTTACCTGTATCTGCATCATAAAACGATGCAGGTCAAATGACATCAGTACATTGAATTTATGAGCATGCGAGGGGAAAATTACACATGACATAAGCTTGTACTGAATTTTGAAATAAACACTTAGCTCAACTTTACTTAACTCATGGATGCTCAACTCAATGCATAAATAAACAACAATAAAGATGCAGTTTATATAAAGCATTTAAACAATATGTATCAACTCAATGTATTTGAAATATACAATAACAACTCAATATATATGTATATAATAAAGTAATATACTTCTGTGGGAGTTTCTCTAACCGACAACCATCACTATGAGCTATGTGATGATACAACGTCTCGCTCACGATACCAGAACTGTCCTATAACTTGTCGGGATATAGAATGCCTCAACTAAGTAGATCCACCAGTCTATGCTAAAAAACACTAAGGAATCATATAAAAAGTATGACCCTTTCTACCCACGTTTCCTACATGGTTTGTGGAGACGTTGAGTTGTTATGAACTTGTCCCCACATCGGTGCTCAATACTACTCCCAAAATAATCAGCTCATATGTTTAAAAACAAAAAAACTCTTTATGTGGTTTGAGATAATTACTCAATAAAATAGCTCAAAGGCTCTCTTGCAAATCGGTGTTTCCTCTATTTTTAAAATGTGAAAACATTTACTCTATGGGGATACTTAGTGTTCCCATATACTCTTTTGAAGAATAGAACTTCATTTGTTACTCTTACGTAACTCAAAACTCAAGTCTTAAAACAAGTTTACAGAATTTGTAAAAGACTTTTGAAAGGACTCTAAGAACTCTCTATACTTGGCTCTTAACTTTCCATGAATTTGAATTTATGGATTCAATTATTGTGATAGGAAAGATCTCGTGATATTTAGGAGCGTTTTTATATAGTTAAACATGAGAAACGATCAAGAAATCACTGTGTGGAAGCAAGTCCGCGATGCGAAGATGCATTTAAATATTTGGTCGTGAAATAAATTTTGAGGCAGAAAGGTCCGTGACCGCTCTGCGATGCGGAGAGAAAAATTCCCATCCTGAGGAACAGGTCCGTGCCCGACTTTTCCTTCTTCGTTTTCTAACCCCAATTCGCCTAAACTCGATTCTTTTTCTCAAAGACTCTTTAGATTCAGATACCTAAAATATATACACTAGAATCTAACTCAAAACAACTCTAACAATCGACATTAAACTCTGAAGAACTCATCAATCTCATCCCAAATTCAAGAACGAAAGCAATTCAAGAACACAACTCAAGAACATCAATTTGTCAATCTTTTAGGATGAAAATCATACTGAAATAAACATGTTTGGTGCGTGGGTGACCAAACCCAATGCTATGTGAACTCACATATCTCGTAGGATCAAATTCTTGGCGAAACCCGCAATCAATTCCCCAAGAAATCGACGAATCTTGACCTTTTCTTCTCCTTTCTCCTCTTGAGTTCTTTTCTCTAAAACCCTAGCGTGATTTTGCAATTGTGTAAACTGAACCAATTCAGTTTAGACCCTAATTAATTCACTAAAAACGAATTAAACCAACTGGGTATGGAAAAGATCAAAATACCCTTTTAAAATCCGGTTTTGACTTTCCATATCTAGACGTCCCGACTTCAAATAGGCATATCTCCCTCATACAAACTTGAAAATGAGCAAACTCGGCGGCGTTGGAAAGATAATTCGGAGATCTTTCCTATGGTAGCTTGTAGAACACCTAACGCATCCTGTTCTTGGAGTTATGGTTGTTTGAAGTTGACCCAAAACTTATATTTAGCTTAACTTTGTCAAACTTTCCAAATTTGATTATTTCCAAAAACGGTTTCTTTGTAATTCTAAGTTTTTCTAGTAGCGGGGTGTTACATAGGGGTTTCAGAATCTATATCCTTAACCCAAACAAAGTGATAAATTCAACCCTTAGAAATCATTTTCCTTGATTTTAGGCAAGATATAATTTGATCCTTAAGAAAGTAATTTTATTCTTCCCATGACATGATAGGTTAGTTCAGAACCTTGAATATGACCAATCGGGTCCTACAATCTATGGAAGCATAACATGCATGAAGTCAATCCATTCCAAGAATAACATAAAAATCTAGCATATAAATCTCTACTGTATCAACATGAGTGACTCTATGAGAAATTGAAATAGGACACTTTTGATAAACTCTCTTAGCCATAATAACATCACCCATAGGTAGGGGTGTTCACGGGTTGGTTTGGATCGGTTATTGGTTAAAATCAAAATCAAACCAACTTAATCGATTTTTAAATTATTAAAACCAAACCAAACCAAATATAATATACATTTATCGGTTTGGTGGTTATCGATTTCGGTTTGGTTTGGTTCAGTTATTCAGTTATTAACCATACACAAAAATAAAAGAAACAATTCATTCAAAATGTGAAAAAAGTGACAACAATCCATTCAAAACGAAAAATAGTTAGAATGACTTTAATTACTGAACTTTCGATCACTAAATTTACTATCAATAAATCTTTAAAATTCACTATATTGGCCTAGAAGGAAGATACAATAACATTTTCAGTCCCACAAAGAATTGTCATAGACACTCATATATACATGGAATCAATAAGATAAATGTTTCATCTTGGGCATTTGTGTTTTCAATAAGTAAATTATAAAGAAATTTTAATGAAATATGTATAAGATCTTTAAAATTGTTTATAAAAACAATATATTAAGTATGTATATTAATAAAATATATGTATATAATTCATCGATTCGATTATTTCTTCATTTTTTTTTGAATAAAACCATAACCAAACCAAATACTATCGGTTTTCAAAAATCTAAAACCAAACCAAACCAAACCCAACCCAAATAAAATCGGTTTTATTTTATCGATCTGGTTTGGTTTTTTGGTTTGGATTGGTTTTTATCCAAACCGTGAACACCCCTACCCACAAGAATGGAAATATGAAATGGATTAGAAAGGATTTTCGGACCAGCATCAAACCTTATAGCGACATAAGAAGTAACAAAAGATAAGGTAGCACCTAAATCAAGTAAGGCGTAAACATCAATATGAAAGACTTTCAACATACCGATCACCACATCTAGAGAACCCTCACAATCCTTTCGAGTTTGAAGATCATATAATCGATTTTGCTTCGGAGCACCCGAATTGGAACCACTAGGTTGAACTTGCCTTTCATCCTTACCCTTTCTAGCTTGCAACAGACAATCATTCACCTTGCGACATCATTCCCACAACCAAAGCAACCATCCAAACCTGCTAAGCAGTTGCCATCATGTTTCTTACCACACCTAGGGTAAGTGGAATTGAGGACGCCCATGTCCACTGGACCTAGAATGTGATAAGTCAGAATCACCAGTCCTTTCCCCCTTGGACTATTTTTCCCTTTCCTTTAGCTTTTCCTCTTCAATTTGTTGGGCATATATCATAAAATGAGAAATATCCATTTCCTTGGTCAACACGGCGGTAGGACATTCTTTTACAACTAAATCGGTAACACTTGACACAAACTTACTCATCCTTACCCTAGAGTCGACAACAATAGTTGGAGCATACTTAGCCAATTGAGTGTACTTCAAAGCATACTACTTCACATTCATATTTCCTTGACAGAGATTAATGAACTAAAGAACTTTCACTTCTCTCATTTCAAAAGGAAAGAAACGATCAATAAAAGCTCCCTTAATTTTTTCCAAATCAAGAGGACCTGCATGAACCGCCCTCTTACTCTTCCATTGTTCAAACCACACTTGAGAAACACCCTTAAGTTGATAAGCGGCCAACTCTTCCTTTTCAACCGTAGTCAATCCCATAATACCTACTATCTTGTAGACCTCATCAATGAACTTTTGAGGATCCTCGTCAATCTTAGACCCATGAAACTCCGAAGGATTCATCCTAGTGAAGTCCCTTATCCTTGCCATCATTGTACACATATTTGGTTTCATAGGAACATTAGTCTCTCTATTGGCTTGGGCCTTGATGGCTTGAGAAAACACTTGGAAAGTGGCTCAAATTTTGGAATGATTCACTTTCTTAGCGAAGGGATCGTGCGGAACTTGAGGAACCTCGATCTCCACATTGTTGTTAGACACATTCCTTCTTACATAAGCTCTTTGAGAGGCCATATCCTGAAAAGGGTTGAACACGATTAAAGAGAAGGATCTTTATAGAGATAGACTCTATGGCAGAACTGTAGAGTAATGAAAGAAGTGAAATTTCCTAAACGCTTTGTAGACTCTTATTCATAAATATGGTGTGCTCCACACTCATGAACAAGACTCTACTTAACATGACTTGTCAGACATCCTATGACCTTTTTCTAGAACTTTTTGCTCTGAATACCAACTTTGTCATGACCCAAAGTACACCCTAGATGTGACATAACCTATAAGACCCCGAGAGGAACTACATAAGCTACTTGACATACATGTACACAACATAATAGAGAAAAGCAAGAAATCTCATATGATTAAAAGTTAGACATTTAAGCGGAAGTACATCAAAGTCTTGACAATACATCTATTACATCAAGAAAGTGTTCAGGACATAACCCAAACACGACATACAAGGTCTGAAACTAAAACATATGGAAAACAATAAATGTGACCTTGTTCTCAAAGTATGAGGACACACTAAGTCTTCAATCTCTATGATCTTCTACTAGCTACGAACGGTAGGAGAGCAATTGTCACACCCTATATTAACAAAATAATGTTGGAAAAAGTAAGCATTAGTACATGGAATGTACTAAGTATGAAGGAAATATAATAAAACATGGAACATGATCATAATTGGACATAGTCAAAAATATGATATGCATGACCTAGCTAAACATAGTAAATCATTTAAGAAGAATCATAAATCATGAACATGGTCAATGCATCGTAAAACGATAAAGGAATCTTCACAAAACATTTGTAAGCAACTTAGTTAATTTTGTGGGATATTAGCTTTAACAGATAGTAGACCATGAGAGCTATACATGGAATCTGATGTAACTCCCACATCTAGAAGGGATAGTCTACTTGCTAAAGTAGAACTTTATATCATATCATGTGCTATATGTGGATCTACTATCTAGGCTATCTAAGGCAAACCGACAGGGCACATAGTTTGGAACTAGATGTTGTTACTATAGACTACCCTATTTGAGCCTCCACCTCAAAGTTCTATTGGTGCTAAGTTAAATCCCAATAGAAAAGTTATTTTCATAGAATTATTATCATACATGGGAAAGCATAAGTCAAATTCTAATCCAAGATTAAAAATCATAGAGTACCTCATTAAATCTTGAATCAGGTCTAAGTGAGAAAACCTTTCACCAAAACATGATTCCTTAATTTGTGAGAAAATCGTTCACAATTTCATTGATGCTCATCTAAAGCAAACTAGATCATAAAACCTTTATTTTCATAAATCATGCATAATTTCATGAAAACATCATTTTTTGATTCATAGCTTTCTTCAAATTCATGCAATTTAGGGTTCATAGTCAAAATCATAGATCATGCATGAATTCACACGAGATTAGTCGAAAATAAAGAAATTAAGTCTAAATCATCAGTATAAAATCATAATTAATCAATTGAATGCATACAAATAGAACCCATGATGAATTAAACTAAAACCTAATTAATTATGGAAAATTGAACCGGAGAATTGAAGAAACTTTGGGAACTCAATGGGTGAATAGAACCCATGAATGAGTTTCCTACATAACTTGATTGAATCCCTAATCAATGATAAATAAAATATACTTGAACTTGAAGAACCCTAGCTTCTTCTTCCTTGATCTAGAGAGAGGATTTTGGAGAACACTTTGTAGAGGGTTTTGGGAATTTAAGGGAATGACAGAGTTGGAAAAATTTCTAAGGGTGAAGGGTAGTTATAGGAATATTATATTGGGCCAAAACACTGTAGTATAGGCATTAGATACATAGGATAAGAGCCAAACACCCTTTAAAAATAACTGTCGTACAACCCAACGGTTCTGACCTATGGTCCGTAAGAATTTTTACGAACTGTCATGTTTAGGCGTATAACCAACTTCAGAAACCCAAATTTCACCTTTCATCCCACGAGACCTTTCTATGGTCCATCCAAATTTCTACAGCCCGTAGACGTCATTCATAGAACCAATGTTTCACTCCTAAATCTCACTTAGTGTGGAATCTTTCTACGAAACCTTCTATGATTCGTAGAACCAACTACGACTCATCAAAACCATCCGTAGACCTAAAGTCCTAAACAAAATCTCTAAACCAATCCTACGTGTGCCTTTTACGGCCCATCAACCACCCTACGGTTTGTCCTTTGAAGTTGTCGGTCCAATCTTCAAAAACCAAGTTTTCCAAAACTTAAGTCTGGGTTTATGACTTCCTTCCTATGAGCCGTTGGTTGGAATCGTAGAAACTTTCTTCAGTCCAATTTCTACATTTTTCTTTACCTTTTGACTTTCCAACTTTTGGGGTATTACATTCCCTTTCTTGAGGAACACCGAAAAGATCATCGAGAAACACTTCTGGAAACTCATTTACAATTGGAACTGAATCAAGAGTAGGGGTTTTGGAATCTATATGTCTAACTCAAACAAGATGATAAATGCAACCCTTAGAAATCATTTTCCTAGATTTTAGGCAAGATATAAACTGGCCCTTAAGAACATAAGTTCCCTCTTCCCATGACGTGATAGGTTCATTCCAAACCTTGAAAATGACCAATCTAGTCTTACAATCTATAAAACAATAATATACATGAAGCCAAACCATCCTAAGAATAATATCAAAATCTAGCATATTAAGCTCTACAAGATCAACATGAGTGACTATGAGAAATGAAAATATGACAATTTTCTATAAACTCTCTTAGCCACAATTGCATTACCCATCAGAGTAGAGATATGAAAAGGGTTAGAAAGGATTTCGGGACCAACATCAAATCTCATCGCCGCATAAGAAGTATAAAATGATAAGGTAGCACCGAGATCAAGTAAAGCATAAGTATTAAAGTGAAATACTTTCAACATACCGGTCACCTTCTAGAGAACCCTCATGATCCTTTTAAGTCTAAAAAGCATACAATCTATTTTGCTTTGGAGAACCCAAACTGAAACCATGAGGTTGAGCTTGCCTACAATATGTACCGTTGATAGCTTGCAATGGACAATATTGAACTTTGTGACTACTCTTCTCACAACCTAAGCAACCATCCATACTTGCTAAGCATTTCCCCAAATGATTCTTACCACACCTCGAGAAAGTTGGGATAAAGATCTATTACCACCGTTTCCTCTTTGAGGCTTTGGGTTAGACACCCTATCATTGTTTAACTTAGAAGCTGGAGCATTAGAGAAACCTTGATCGGAAAACTTTTACCAGAATTAAGGACGCCCTTGTCGACCAGACTTAGAATGAGAAAAGTCACCATCACTGGTCCTTGCCCTCTTAGACACTTTGACCTTTCCTTGAGATTTTCCTCTTTAATTTGTTGGGAATGTATGATTAACCGGGAAATATCTAATTCCTTGATCAACAAGGCGGTACGATATTCTTTGACAACCAAGTCTGAAACACCCGACATAAACTTACTCATTCTTACTCTAGAGTTGGCAACCATAGTTGAAGCATACTTAGCCAATTGAGTGAACTTCACGGCATACTCCTTCACACTCATATTTCCTTATCAGAGGTTAATGAACTCAAGAACTTCCGCTTCTCTGATTTCAAGAGGATAGAAATGATCAAGAGAAGCTCCCCTAAATTTTTCCCAATCAAGACGGCCCATATCAATAACCATTTCACCTTTCCATTGTTCAAACCATACTTGAGCAAAACCCTTGAGTTGATAAGCGGCCAACTCCTCTTTCTCAACCGTAGACAATCCCATAATACCTATTATCTTGTAAACCTTATTAATGAACTCTTGAGGATCTTCATCAACCTTAGAACCATGGAATTCTGGAGGATTCGACCTAGTGAAGTCCTTTATCCTTCCACCGCAGTACCCACATTTGGGTTCACGGGAAAATTAGCCTTTCTGTTAACTTGGGCCATCATGGCTTGAGACAATACTTGAAAAGTGGCTGCAAATTCGGTATGAGTCACTTGCTCGACCAAAACATCAATCGAAACTTGAGGAACCTCGGGATCCACATTGTCGTTACTCACATTCCTTCTCACATAAGCTCTTCTAGAGGCCATATCCTGAAAATAATCAACACAATTTAGGATAATGATATTTATAGAGATATACTCTATATAATGACTTTAGAGTAATGAAAGAAGTGAAGTCTAAATGCTTCGTAGCCTCTTATTCATAAATGTGACGCGTTTCACACTTATGAACAAGACTCTTCTCAACGTAGCTTGTCAGAAATCCCAAGGCTTTTTTCTAAAACCTTGTGCTCTAAATATAAAGTTTGTCACAATCCAAAGTACACCCTAGATGTGACATGGCGTATAAGTCCCCAAAATTCCCTACATAAGTCACTTGACATATAAATACAGATAGTAATAGATAAAAGTAAAGCATTTCTATCAATCAAAGAGTTTGACATTTAAAAGCGGAACTCTAACATATATTTCATAAGCCATCTATTAAATCAAAAGGAGTGGTTAGGACATAAACCGTACACCACATAAAAAATTTGAAACATAAATACACAAGAAACCAAAATAGGAGCGACATGGAATTCAAAACACGAGGACTCACCAAATCTTCAATCTCAAAGTGATTAACAAGCCAAGAATGGAGGCAGAGGAATCTTCAATCCCAACATTAGTGAAACAATGTATGTAATGTACTAAGTATGAGGGATTTGCATAAAAATGTAAGACATGATCATAAGGGGACATAATCGAAAACATGATGTGCATGACGACCAAGCTTAACATATTAAAAACTTTTAAAAAATAATTATAATCATGAACATGGTCAATGCATCTTGAAATCATAAAGGAAGCTTCATAAACATTTGAAAGTAACTCAGTTCATTTTGTGGGATATTAGCTTTAACTGATAATAGACCATGCGAGCTATGCATGAAATCTAATGTAACTCCCTCATAGGGAGAGTCTACTTGCCAAGGTAGAACTCCATATCATTTTATATTCTATATGCAGATCTGCTAGCTAGGCCATTTAAGGTAATTCTATGGGAGCACGTAGTTTGGAACTAGAGGTTGCTACTAGAGACTATCCTATTTAAGACTCCACCTCAAAGTTCTCTTGGTGCTTAATTAATCTCAATGGAATAGTCATTTTAAAACATATCATCATATATGGAAAACACAATTTAGGTACCAATCCAAGCTCAAAACATCATAGAGAAGCTCATTAAATCTTGAATCTAACATATGTGAGTAAACCTTTCACCAAACCATGATTCCTTAATATGTGAGAAAACCTTTCACAATTTCATTGATGCTGATCTCAAGCAACCTAGATCATAAAACTTTTATTTTCATCAATCATGCATAAGCTCTTGAAAAACATCATTTATAGATTCATAATTTCTCAACAAATTTATGTGAATTAGGATTCATAATCAAAATCATGATCAATGTATGGGTTCATATGGAATTTATTAT